>CAKOAT010091266.1:1478-29177 GCA_932364175.1 Eruca vesicaria subsp. sativa | reverse complement strand
AAGGTCTTAAAATCCTACTATCTAAAATCAGGTCACGCTGAACCTGAACCTAAGGTCTTAAAATCCTACTATCTAAAATCAGGTCACGCTGAACCTGAACTCAAGGTCTTAAAATCCTACTGTCTAAAATCAGGTCACGCTGAACCTGAACTCAAGGTCTTAAAATCCTACTGTCTAAAATCAGGTCACGCTGAACCTGAACTCAAGATCTTAAAATCAGGTCACGCTGAACCTGAACTCAAGGTCTTAAAAACCTACTGTCTAAAATCAGGTCACGCTGAACCTGAACTCAAGATCTTAAAATCAGGTCACGCTGAACCTGAACTCAAGGTCTTAAAAACCTACTGTTTAAAATCAGGTCACGCTGAACCTGAACTCCCATTACCTGATACCAGGTCACGCTGAACCTTAATTCGGTGTCTTACAAAACCTGCTATCCGAATCCGGGTCACACTGAACCTGGATCCTATCATCTGAAAACGGATCGCAACAGACCCGAACCTAAATTCAGGTCATCACGCGAAGTCTAAAGATCTTCAAATAAGGTCAGGGCACGACCAATCTGAACCTAAAAACTCAGAAACTCTAACGAAGTTTCTAAGACTCGAAAGCATTCAAAGGAATTCAAATCCAAAATAAGTTGTCCCCAATAGACACAAAGTTTATTTAAAACAGTTTGGACCTTTCAAAAAAAATCTCTCAAGATCCAGCTAAGGAACTTGAAATCTGGCAAATTAAACGACTAAGGAATTAAAACCAAGAAACGAGATAAGGTTTAAAAGCCTCCTCAGGCCATAAACAGTTCAAAAGAAATCCTAACATCGCAAAGGTTTAAAAGCCTCCTCAGGCTATAAGTTCTGAAAAGAAACAACATAAATAAAAGGCCCGTAGGGCAGACATCCTAAGAACATGGGAACACTTTTGAAGGAGACCAAGTCATCAATCCTCTTGACCTCCACCTCCAGAAGCCTTCTGAACTTCACGGTCTTCTTCCATTGCCTCGCTGTCCTTAACCGGGGCATCCTCGTCCATCTCACCATTATTCCTTTCTGGGACCACACCAGCTGGAGCTAAATAGGAACCCATCGAACCTAAGTTAGAACCATATTCTCCATGAAAGGACGAATTGAACGTGTTAACCTCAAGAGTACCTGAGCTCTCTGAAAGCTGAGGAAGAGGAAGCTTGCTGATTGAGAAGTCGGAGACCTGAGCTTTCTCGTAAGCTGCGACAGCCTCAGGCNTCAAAGACTTCAAACGATCATACTCCTCTTCAGCGTTCTGAATCTCGTTCGATAGCAAGTCCTTCAAGAGCTCCGTATTAGCTTGAAGCTCTTGAGCATAGATCTGGAGGTCAACCTCATCTTTCTTCTTGGAGAACTTCTCCTTGACAGAGGTTAGGATCTTGTTGTAGGCGTCGATGACTTCTTTCTTCCCCCTCCTAACAGCAAACTTGACTTCGGCCTCTTTGTTCCTCTGGCTGACTTGAGCCGACACAATCAAGTCTTGGACGTGTTGCTCCGCAATCTTACGAGCACTCTCTAGCTCGGAAATTTTCCTGCTCTTCACTCTGATATCGATCTCCATGCTCTCGATCTTCCCTTGCTGAGTATCAGACTTCAAACCGAGCCTCCCAACTTCGGATTGGAGTCTCGAGACCTGAGCTCTGGCTTGATCTCGCTCAACCTTGGTAGCTTTAACCATCTCGGTGACCCGGGCTAACTCTTCAGCATTAGGCGCGTTACTCACCGCCTCCTCGAACTTCAGCTGAGCCTTGTTGATAGTTCCAGCCAGCTACCAAAAGATAAACAGCCAAGTAAATATCTATCTAAAGCAATAATGAGAGACTAAAGACTCTTACCTGACCCATGTAATGAGCGATATCGATGAACTCATCTCTGTTAGTGAGACTGCTAACTGGAGGAAGGGAACATCCCGTCTGCTTCATGTGCCTCATTAAAGTCGCCAAGCCCCAAGGGTCATCGAGAATCGATCCAGGCTTCGAATGAACAAAATTCCAACCAACGGTCCCACCCCTCGAAGAAGAAGAGGAGGACCTGGAAGGTCTGTCACTTTGATCAGCACGAAACCTCTTGCTCCTATGAGGTTCAGTCTCGGGAGGATCCTTAGCCACCTGAGTCTCGACTTCCGTGACCTGAGCTGTAGAACGGGGAACCACCTCCTGAGCTACCTCTGCCTCCATAACATCAGCATCCTTAGCTGGAACTGATACCCCATCGTCAAGGACCTCCTTCACAGAGCTAAGGAAGGAGCCTCCCTGATTCTTCTCGCTTCCCCGCGAGGTACTGGCAGCTTTCGAGGGTCTACCCCTAGTTCGGAATGATGGTTGGAGAGGCATCTTTTCTGATTTGGTTTTCTCGGTTCCTGAGGTGCTAGCTTTCGTCGAAATCGATACTACAGAATTACCTTCGGAAACTGCATTACCAAATTCACTTTAGCATTCAACAATCCTAAAACGAACTCGTATATGTCAAAGACATAAGAACAAACGTATTACCTTCTAAATCTGTAACCGGTACGGGATCTAAGAAGGAAGCGTGGTAACGGTCTGGAAACCTGGCTGATCCAATTCGCGAAGTGGTGTACGACGCCCAAGTACAGGGAGTCTGCTGCAGCTTTCGGAAAAGAGCTCTAGTAAGCTTGTTCGGGAGCTCAGCAGGGTCTTCAATATCTGCAAGAACAAACAAACATCCATTAGACTATAACCGATGAGAAATCAACTAACTCATTCCTAACAGATCCTAACCGGACGCGTCAGACCACGAAGCTCTAAGTGTACGACCCACCGGAACCGTCAAAGGATCGATTTTGACATAGAAGTATTTCCTACTCCAGTCATCATCACTACTGGAAAATTTGAAAATACCCAGCCTGGGACGACAAGCAAGGTAGTAAGTCCCGCTACCACCATCCTTGGAAGCACTCTCCTTTATCGAAAACAGGCTCATTAAAGAACTTAACCCAGTGGCAACTCCCTCCTCTTTGGACCTGGTGATAAAACCGTTTATCACTCGAATGACGGAGGGGCAAAGCTGGGAAAGGGCTAGCCGATAATGATCTAAGAGATCTAACAGTAGGTCAGGAAGGGGAAACCTAAGATGGCTCTTGGAAATGTAGTTCTCATGAACACAAAACCAACCCTCCGGAGCCATCTCGGGAGTTTCTTCAGGTTTACAAGCTCTAGCCAATTCTTTCTGACCCTGAGCTTGAACCATAAGATTCACAATCTCTTGGCTCCTCAGAACAGAAGGCAGATGAGACCCGGAAGGTACGCTCCCACTAGAGCCTCCGGTCCTTTTTGTCCGTTTGGAAACTCTTTGGGCTATCGAATCCTTAGCTCTCTTCTTCCTCTCAGTCCTCTTCATGGATTCACCAACTTCTTGTTTCACCTTCATAAGTTGAGCACCTGAAGCAGAGATTCCCGTTTCTCCGGAACCTTCCTTTGGTCGGGTCATGTCGAAAACGATGAGGGAAAGTAAAGAGAGATAAAAGAGGGAAAAAGAAAGATCAAGCGAGATAGATCGAAACCTCTGGAGATAACAAATTCGAGGGAAGAAACTCGGAGATTTAACGAGCAGAGATAAAAAAAAAAAAACTATAAAGAAGTAAAATAAAAAGAAGGAACGAGAAGAAGTTACCTGGGGAAACCGAATCGCGACGTGGAGAGAGTGGGGAAGTTGAAATTAATGCGAGCAGCTTTATATCCCGTCGAGGCCTCGAGAATCGGGGAATAATTATTTCAATATTCTTTTAAACTAAACCGTCGATTTCGTTAGGTTTAATTACAACCGTCGGATCAAGCAAGAGATATACTCGAGAAAAGATCACGAGTAATCATTATCTTAACAAAAATTAAAGATTCGGCGGCTAGGTTTAGCTCCCGAGAAAAGCATCTTATCTCGAAAGCTGGGGGCAACTGTTGGGCCCAAATATGGCCCGTCGGCTGAAGTTAGCAAACTAGTTAAACCGAGCCCAATAATGGGCCGAATATGGGCTACTACCTCAAAGAAGAATACAGCTCACCTAAGGAAGGAAGCTGCTCTCGAGAAAGAGATCACGAGAAAGAGGTCACGAGAAGGAGGTCACGGAGAAGAGGTCCGGATTCTTTCGTAGGGACCTGACAAAACAGCCTGGGAAACGAAGATGGAGACATATGACTCAGTCAAAAGGAAGCTGTTGCAAATCCCTTAGTTTACGGAGAGAATCTCGGAGGCTGATTAGGGGAAGTTACGCGCGACCTAAGGCTATTTAAAGGAGGAAAAAACAGAGAGAGAGAGAGAGGTTTTTCACACATTTTTACACACACATTGTAACTCTCAAATCATTCGATTATATTCTTTGTACTCATCAGAATCATCTTTGTAAATCTTATTCATCAATACAATCGTAATTCATTCTCTAAGTTCTTAAGGGATTCAGCCCACGATTGTTTTCTCCCCAATCTTAACCTAACCTAAATTAGAAAGTGAGTTTTACCCCTCACAGTATGTTTCAAATCTCTCAAGATGTGTTGAGAAAGGTCAAAAGTTCTCCGGGATGAAGAGCCATGATTGTCATGTATTTATGCAACGACCATTTCCCTTTGTATTTGTGGAGCTACTATTAGCAAAAGTACATGAAGCACTTGCAGGTAATATAATACGCAAGCATTAATTAATTTCTTTATATATATGTACATATAAATATGATTATACTAATGTGTTTGATTTTTGTAATATATAAGGAATTGGAGCATTTTTCAAGGATCTGAGCACACACTCTTAAAGAGGATGTTGTTCAACAACTTCATGAGAACATCTCCATCTTAATGTGCAACTTGGAGAAACCATCTCCGCCGACATTTTTTGACGTCATTGAGCTCCTAGTTGTTCACCTCCCGTATGAGGCGTTTCTTCGTGGACCTGTACTTTACGGATGGATGTATCAATATGAAAGGGCCATAAAAACTTTAAAAGGAAAAGCCAAAAACCTCACAAAAGTTGAAGGTTTTATTGTTACGGGAAGTTTGACGGAAGAAACATCACATTTCATATCGTACTACTTTGCACCGAAAGTACGTAAAAGGAAACGAGCTCCAAGAAGATATGATGATGGTGGTAACGTGCCAACATATATGAAAAAAGATGTTCGAGATATCTTTTGTCAAATTGGGCGATTGGGTGGGAAATTGAAGGAGGTTTGGTGGTCTAGTGATGAAGACGTGCATAGTGCACACATTTATATTTTTCTCAATTGCGAGCATCCATTGATTCATTATTTTGAAAGGTAAACATATAAACACGTTCATACACACTTATATATTTTCAATTGATAAATTAACATAACATAATTTTACAATGAATTTGTGACTCAAGTCGAAGAAGCAATCCCATGTATATTGACAAATGAGCTAATCATAAGGAAAGATCAACACTTTATCAAGTGGTTGAGAAAACATGTATTATAACTTAAATTTTATGCAAGCATCCCTGATATAAAATCATATCGAATTGAAACTGTGTTCACCCGAGAATTTCTATTAAACCGCCTATCGCATGTGCCTGATAGAGTCTGGGCTTAGCCAAATGATTTCAGGATGATGACTATTAGATTAGTCACTCCATAATCATAACTCTAGGAAGCAAATCTAGAGTAAGCATTAGGGTTCATTTGGATAATGAATATATGATAGACCATGATTTTGACCTACTTTTGGTCATATTTTCTATATGTTTTTATTATATTTATCTATGTTTTGGAGTCTATTAGGTATGTTTTCAGGTTCAGAAGCATTTTGTGGTAAAGTGATGATTTAGGTGCCTTTTGGTGCTTAAAGAAGAGTTTTACAAGATGACTACGAAGATCCGATATAAGAGATACATATCGATCGATACACACCCTGTGTAATCGATCGATGACGCTTCCGTAGAAGTTTAAGTCGAGATCCTCCATCGATCGATGTACGCAATGTACCATCGATCGATACAGAGCGTGATGAGCAAGATTTATTTGGCCAACTTGAAGCCCAAGTTCTCACCAAATTACAAGACTGCCCCTGACGAGTTTTTAACCTAGTTGTACTCCCTATTTATACCTATGTCTATGAGCCTTAAGAAAGATGACGTTTTGAACCAAGTTTTGTATTCTATTCTATTTAGCAATAAAAGCATTTTCTTTTCTTCTTATTCTTTTGCTATGAATCTCTTGGCTATGTCTGAGTAGATTCATATGTTAAATTTGGGGTTCAAATAGTTATGAGAGATTAGCCCCAACTATGGATTGTTGAGTTGTTATATTCATTATCCAAATGAACCCTAATGCTTACTCTAGACTTGCTACCTAGAGTATTGATTGTGGAGTGACTAATCTAATAGTCATCTTCCTGAAATCATTTGGCTAAACCCAGACTCTATTAAGGCACGATGCGACAGCCGGTCTGATAGAAGTTCTCGGGTGAACAAAGTTCGAACCGATCTGATACTTAATATCGATCGATGCTCTTCTAGAGTTATCGATCGATGACAGCTTATATCGATCGACACTGCGATAGCAACATCGATCGATGCAGTCAGCAATCAGATCAATGGACGAGTCTAACTAGCGACAACTATAAATTTGTCTAAGGATTGAAGTTCTCCTATATTTGCAAGCAATTCGTTAAGACATCCATAGATTTAAAATCCTGATTTTCGGAATAGTAACCTTGAATCTAACTATTTTCCTTCATTGTTTTCAAAAACTCAAAACCTATCCTCTTTAGCAACTTACCATTGCTACTTATTTTATTTACTGTTTTAAACCTTTTTCAACCTAGCTTAATCACTTAGGATTATACCTTTTGTGTCTCTTGTTCCTTGTGGATTCGATCCCTAAGTACTACGATTGAATCTCTTATTTGAGAGAGTACAATCACTCCTTAGGGTAATTTGAGTGATATCAAATTTGGCGCCGTTGCCGGGGAACTAAGATCACTATTAGATTTAATCTGATTCAGTCTAGGTTATTTGTTATTTTATTTTTCTATCTTTTGACACAAAATCATTTTCTTTTTCTTTTTGTCTCTTTCAGGTACACGCCCAGCAATACTAGAAGCAACAAGAACAAGCAGCTTTTGTACTCAGAAGATCCCAACAACCTATAGCGTAGCATCCGCAAGGACATACGCTCCGCATCGATCGATACCAATACCATCGTATCGACCGATACGCCCTTTCCACCGACGATCAACAACCGTTCGTCAACCGATACCTTCACCACCTCATCGATCGACATTAACAACCGTTCGTCGACCGATACCCATTACTTGACATCGATCGATACACCACACCTGACATCGATCGATACTAACCGGCGAGACATGGTAGCGCCTATGATTCTCATACCCGATGAGAATGGAGACCTGCGTGATCAAGATGGTCACCTGCGAAATGCAGCAGGTCAGAAGCTGAATGATCAGAAGGAGATCATTACTGAAGAAGAGACTGCACCTACATGCATCATTCAACCTGTAGAAGAGACAAGAACTTTGGCTGACTACAACCGCCCCGATCAGTTCTATTCAAACCGATCAGCCATCCTACCTCCTGCTATTCAGAGAGGAGATTTTGAGCTCAAGCCGCAGTACTACACACTTGTGGGTCAAATCCCTTTTTGTGGTTTGCCCCATGAGCATCCTATGGACCATTTGGAGAGGTTCGAGGATCTTATCACCCTAGTCAAAGCAAAAGGAGTCCCTCAAGACTATCTTTTCTGCAAGCTTTTCAAGTACTCTCTATCTGGAGAAGCTTTGCAGTGGCTAAGACAACTACCACCAGGTTCCCTTACCACCTGGAACAATATCAAGCACGCCTTCCTGCGTAATTTCTTTGATGATTCACGCGCTGAAGACTGGAGGAAAAAGATTGCTACATTCACCCAAGCCCCTGAAGAATCATTCAAGGATACTTGGAACAGATTCAAGTCATACCAGCGAGACTGCCCACACCACGGATTCAACCAAGTACAACTGCTTTGCACCTTCTATAGAGGCATCAGCCCTGATTTCAAGAGAGCCCTTGATACAACTAGCGATGGCAACTTAACCACCAGGAATCCTCAGAATGCTATCAAGCTAATTGACAACTTAGCTTCCAGCAACAGCACAAGAAACTATATGAAGACTACATCATCCCTTGGGAAGGAGTACGTCAATGAAGTTCAAGCACAGCTAGACTACATTCAGAAGCTCCTAAACAAGCAGATCTGTTCAGTGGAAGATTCAGAAATGGTTGAAGAAGACGTCAACTGGATTAGTGGAGCCGGTTTTCAGAGATCTGGTAACCAAGGAGGATACAGAAACTTCACAGGCCAGAGAAGCAACTTTAACCAGAATCCCCAGAAGCCCAACACCTTCAACAACAGCAATCCTAACAACAACAGAAGCTATGGAAGTGCCTTCTACTCAAATCCACACCCACCCACTCAAGATACTAAACTGGAGGAATTGATAGACAAGATACTTGAGAGTCAGCAGAAGCTCGAGGTAAACTTCAATGGAAAGATCGATTCTGTCTACACCACCTTCATGACGAAGATAGATGCACTCAGCACCCATGTGAAGAAGCTAGAGACCCAGGTGTTGCATACATGAGAAGCAGTTAAGAAGCAGGAGTTTACCCACACCCAGAACATCAATGCCCTCCTAGATGATGACTTTTGGCAAGAGCTAGTAGAAGAAATTTAGAGACCTGATGATGAGAGAACGAGAATTCGCCTACGACTACTATCGGTCGATATCACCAGCTCGACATCGATCGATATCACCTTTAGTTCGTCGATCGATTGACTTCGACGAGTGTCGATCGATGAACTCCGACGAAAACCCTCGCGAATGCAATTCCGTCAAGATTATGTCTCATGCCGAATTCGCCGCACTTCACCCACATCCGCCCAGCCCTGTCATCGATCGACATGATGCCCCCATCATCGATCAACATCTAGACCCTGGCATCGCTCGACACACACCTACCAGTGTCGATCGATATGAAGTACCCCAACGCCGAGTGCCATTACCCAAAATCGACAGTGCAGGTCTTGACGCTTTCCAGGAGCGATATTACACCACCAGAAACCCTACAGCAGCCCTAAAAGAAAGACCCACAGATATTTTTGAGTCCATGGAGATAAAAATAGAAAATATGGGGAGAGTGCTCAGAAAAAGGAAAGAGAAGACACCTAAACCCTATAAAAGAGAAGCTAATGAGAAGGAGTTGTCAAGCTTCAGAAAAAGAGTCCTCAGAATACCTAAAGAGAAACCTTTTGAAGAAGCCTACTTTTCACACAGATTGTGGATGTTCTTCAGAGAATCAAAGGAGACAGAAGAAGACATCAGGAGGATGTTTAACCAAGTCAGAGATAGCCTCAAGCAGAAGATCACACTGAAGAAGAAGAATGATCCAGGGAAGTTCACAATACCTTGCTCCATTAGAGGTGTTGAGTTCCCACGTGCCCTTTGTGACACATGATCTGGAGTTAGCATCTTACCCAAGCTCATGGCAGATCATCTAGGTCTGAAGATAGAGCCTTCTGAAGAAACTTTCATCTTTGTAGATTGTTCTCAGCAAAGCTCTGGAGGCATCGTTCGCAACCTTGAGGTACAGAGTGGAAAAACCCTAATTCCTACAGACTTCCATATCCTCTCCAACAAGCTAAACTTCAAGACTTCTCTACTAGTTGGAAGAGCCTTCTTAGCCACAGTTGGAGCTGTTTGTGACCTCCAAACAAACAAGCTCTGCCTAACCCTCATCAACCCTTCCATTCACTACGATCCTGTACCAGTAATCAAGTTCCCAAGGCCAGCCAGCTCAACACTTGTAGCCACATGTTTCTGTGCCCACGAATTTGATTCTATGGAAGAGTATGAAACCGAAGAAGCAGTATCGACCGATGACACCACTTCTCCATCGATCGATATCCTTGCAGCACCATCGACCGACAGTCCTACCCGGTCATCGCTCGATGGAGAGCATTCCGACGGTTCGAAGCCGAGTTCCCAGAAGCCGATTTCAACGCAGAAGATTGGGAAAACGATCACTACTTGCCCGAGCTTGCTAGTATCTTTACTCAGGAGGAGTATGATGAAGATTATGAGGAGGAATGTGGGAACCGAAATCCACCTACTGTCAATAAATCGTAAAAAAGGAAACTTGGGGAAAACCCTAAGTTTCCAGAGGAACCGGCTATCTGCAGAACCGCACAACGAAGATTAAGAAAACGATAAACTTAGAATTTAAAAGAAAATAAACGAAATTGAGAGCAAAGAGGTTCTTATTCCGAATCTGCGTAAGAACTGGTACAAAAAGAGTAGCCGAAAAGTCTTAAGATCGAAAAACCCTAGTTGAGACGCAGCTCGCTAACAGAAAACGAAAATATTCCTAAATGCTAATTTTTGGTGGTGAGAGCTCTGAAAATCGTGTCCCAGCTTCTGCCCTATGCCTCCTGCTTATATACTCCTTCTTAGGCGGTTTTAGTCTTTCCATTTCGCCCGAAACCGAATATATCGGGAATTTTCCATTTCTGTCGATCCTTCCTTTTCTTCTGCGGAAATCTTATATTTATCTTCAAACTTGCCTTTTGTCTTCTGTCTGCGAGTAAACCATCAAAACGTTATCGTATCTTCGGGTTTGATTTCGTTAATATCCCGAGATGGATTTTTATCGTGTTTTAGGACCTTTCGGGCTGTTTTACGATAAAAACCGTTTTACGACTTTATACGAGACCGTTTCCTGATCCGATTCCGTTTTTACGATTTTCTCGATGTTTTTTAATAAAAACGTTTTTTTTATGATCTTAACAAAAAATCTCGGATAAATCGTATTGTTTAGGCGATGTTCGGTGTCTTGCTTAACCGTTACCGTTTTATATGATTTTTTCGAGTTCTTTTCGAGAAAGCGGAGTTTTACGGTTTTTATCATAGAATTCAAACGATAAGTCGGATCGAGACGAAACGAGAGACATTTCGGCCGTGGTTCTGAATGTGACCGTGTCGAAGGACGTAAGTTTCGAATCTGGGATGCCGGAGACCCGGGAAATCTCTAGTTCGCCTGCTGGCGAACTAAGCCGAGCTGACTTAGTTCGCCAGCAGGCGAACTAGTCGGAGAGTTCCTAGTTCGCCAGCAGGCGAACTAGTTGGAAGCTTCTAGTTCGCCAGCAGGCAAACTAGTCATGACTAGTTCGCGTTTTGTGGCGGTTTCGGTTTTTCGCGGTTTTGTAAAACGATTTATCGAGTTTTATTAAACGACTTCTCAAGTTTTATAAAACGATTCTCGAGTTTTATAAAACGATCTTCGAGTTTTATAAAACGGCTTCTCGAGATTTATAAAACGATCTTCGGGTTTTATAAAACGATCTTCAAGTTTTATAAAACGGCTTTTCTAGTTTTATAAAACGATCTTCGAGTTTTATAAAACGGCTTCTCGAGTTTTATAAAATGATCTTCGAGTTTTATAAAACGATTCTCGAGTTTTATAAAATGATTCTTCGAGTTTTATAAAACGATTTCTCGAGTTTTATAAAACGATTTCTTTTATATTTTTGCGGAGACTTTTTGCCATTGATTCCGTCGTGACCGATTTTGACACCAATAGTTAGCCCCCTCAGCTCGCTAGAATCTTGTGCCTTTAGCGTAAGGTTCTTGCGAGTGGTTAGTCAGTTTTAGTTAAGTTAGGCGGAATTAATGGTTGGAAAGGTCCGTTGAAAGTGATCTTTCCACTCTCGAGGAAGCAGAAAGCGTTTAAGATTAGGGCTGCGCCTTGTGAAGGCTGCCTACGTACCCTTTTGAGGGGATCAAGCCTTTCGTAGTTCGTTTTGGAGTTAAGGTTCGTATGACCTGTTTGCTAGCAAGAGCTTTACGGTCTAGTTATATGTCGTGTAGGAATTATCGAGCATATTGATGTCGATGGCATCTGGACCTTTGCCGGCCTTGAGACTAGCCTCGTAGGCCGTTTGGTCTGGCCGAGCGTGGCCGTTATAGTTTTCGGACTGGCCGTGTGCGGCTCTGAGTCCCTTCTACTTTTGCGGCTTTATTAAAAATCAGATTGCGTTTTTAAGAGCGTGTTTTTATTCGTATGAATGTAGCGGGAAGAATATGAGTTGATATTGAGGGAGGTCCACGAGTTGTCGTCTCGCATTCCTTTCCCTTAGTATATTGCCTTATTCGTTTGCTCGTTTTAGGATGTTTTAGCAAATCAAGTGAGCGTTTAGATATAGACGAAGAGACATGCCTTTAGGATCTCGATTCATGCCTTGAGACGTTAGCGACCAGTGTGCTGGGTTTAGGGCAAGACTTAGGTTTACTTTCGGATTGAGGCTATGCGATGACTAGTCGGCTTTCGTTTTGCCAGTTGCGATTTTAACCTGTTTCCATACCGATTTAGAATCCGCGATAGGTTCTCGGCTTATACGATTCGTCTGGTTGGAACCGAGCATCTCACCGGGAACAATTTCTAAGTTGCCCGGAAGTGCTGACCAAAAGTTTGGATTTCTTTTATAGCGCTATTACCCTTGTGTCGGGTGTTCGAGAGCTATCTCTGCGAGATAACTTAAGTTTGTTTANCTTATACGATTCGTCTGGTTGGAACCGAGCATCTCACCGGGAACAATTTCTAAGTTGCCCGGAAGTGCTGACCAAAAGTTTGGATTTCTTTTATAGCGCTATTACCCTTGTGTCGGGTGTTCGAGAGCTATCTCTGCGAGATAACTTAAGTTTGTTTAGGACTGTTGCGAGTTTGTTGTGATCAGCAACAAACTATTTTAAGTGATAGATTTGGGCCTTCGCGAAGGGTACATACGTTAAAATTTTTGCGTATTTTATAGTCACGAACGAACTGTTAGGTCTTCCAAGAAAGTGACTTTATCGAGGAAGATATCTGTATCGAAAAACTGTCCTTCAGGCGTCTGCGACGTCTCACAATGCTGAAGATTGGTTTTTATTTCATATGCCGCGTTTCATGTTCGAAACGTTTGCGGGTTTGAAGATGTTGCGCGGTGTTGCGAGGGTTTTGATTTAAACCTCCTTTGCGGAAACACTTTGACTTGCTTGCGAACATTCGCAGCCAAAACTTATGTTCATGTTTGGATGTTAAATAGTTTGATTTATGCTAGGGCAGTTAGGACCGAGGGGTCACATAAGTTTGCTCCTGAAATGAAGCGTCTTTAATTACGGTGCTTTGTGAAGTGTTGACCATCCGAGACTTGTCGGGTTTTGTAGGAAACTTGCTTCGGAAAGAGAGTGAATTGTGAGAATACAGAACTTAGTCGATTTTCGATAAGTTTGTATTATCCGTTGAATGTATTGGCTTGGCGTGAAGGTTGCGTTCAGCCGCACAGCCAAGGTCGTTGGGTCAACAATGTTTCCGCAGATTCCTCGAGAAACCTTTCCGCTTAGTTTTTGATTCTTCGATGATGGTTTTTTTCGGAGTCACTCGCGGAGGTTTACGAAAAGTTATTTCACCGAGATCTAGTCGCAAAATGTTTTAGCGGGTTTCTCGGACGGAATGAATCACATGATCATCTATAGTATCAGTCGGCGAAAAGGGAGGACGTTTTCTCTATTGCTGCTTTGTGTTCTCGATTTTTCTTTCGCCGCAAATGTTCTTGATATTATTCCGTGACTCACTTGGTTTGACGGAAAATGAGATCATTGCTTCGATGCCTAAAGATTTCTCGTATAATTTATCGATTCCTATACTTGTTTTATCAAGTTCGAGAAGATCTTTATGACTTCGTCAAATCATCGAGTTTCGCTCTGAAATTTCGCAGAGATTTTCTAACCGCATGATTGCGACGAGAGATGTTGTATATTCCTCGAGATTATTTCCCAGATGGTTTGGATCAGTCTTTAGCGCCTAGACGGTTCTTAGATTGTCGTTTGCTTTTGGGATGATTTTGACGAGGCGTCGCATTGTTCGGATATTTTTCTGCTTGTTTTGGCGAGAGTTTGCTTTATAGAAAGTGTTTTCTCAATGCGAGGGAAAATATTCTACGAAAGTAAAAAAGATGAGTTTCCTTTGAAGGATTCGGATGATCGATAACCCAGGTTGGTTAAAGACTGTGGTAAATTGGTGATGACTTGGAGTATGTCTGGTTTACGAAAATTTCTAGGAGCGAGTCGGTTTTAAGACGACCTCAGCGTCTCTAGCTCCTTCTTTCTTTTAGGAAATGAGTACGTTCGAATGTGTGGCGATCGTTTCTCGGTTGTACGAGATATTGGATCGGTTTGCGAGTTATGCCTGAATGGTTAGAGAACAACAAATCGAGATAGACAAAAATTGCTTACGACTTAGCATGCTACGCTATCCTCTAAATTCTAAGTTCTCTAGGCAGTTTACAAGACGTTTTCGTTTCTTACCTACGAGAAATTAGAAGTCTAATAAAATTTTCAAATCGGACATACCTTAGTTTCATNTAGACAAAAATTGCTTACGACTTAGCATGCTACGCTATCCTCTAAATTCTAAGTTCTCTAGGCAGTTTACAAGACGTTTTCGTTTCTTACCTACGAGAAATTAGAAGTCTAATAAAATTTTCAAATCGGACATACCTTAGTTTCATCGATGATTTGGGATCGTCCATTCTTCGTTCTTCGTCTTTTGACTTACCGGTCTTCGACGTATTACCGGATTTAGTAGTGTTTTGACGGATTAAGTAGTTGTTGCTGCGGAAGTAATTTCCGGATGTTTGGAATTTGTTTTTTGTATTTTCGATAGTAGCGGAGATTTTATAATATTCTAACTTTGTCTTTATTAAAAAGTTTCGAAAATTTTTCGATTACAAAGCGAAAGTTCTAAAAATTTGGGAGTATACGGATACTCGTATACTCACCCACTCCCCCCCCCATTTTGGAAGGGGGGATAGCTGAACTCGTCTTTTAGGCGAGCTGCCTACGTATTCCTTTCGGAAATCAAGCCATCTCGTAGTTCTGATTGTTTGCGCGAGTGTGCTTACTCGGCTGTCGTAGACTTCTCGATCGCTTCAGTCGTGGGATCGATGTATTTGTCCGGGATTGTCTCCTCCGGCTGGGTAGAAGCGATGGGTGCGGAAACTTGTGGTTTCTCGACCGTTGCTTGCTTTGGGTCGTCTTCTTCGGGCGGTGGCGTGATCTTTGCCCGTTTTGGTTTCACGACTGCGACCGCCAATTGCCTCAGCTTGTGTTCGGCCAGGAAGCAGGATCGCGATTGTCTTCGGCATACCCAAATTGTTGCGAATCCCGTAGGCGTTTGGAATTTGATGCCTAAGTGATACGTTGACAGAACCGCCTTCATGGAATTTATCCAAGGCGTGCCCATGATCACATTGTAGATGGCCTGGAAATCGACTACTGCGAAGTTGACGATTTTCGTCACTTCTTTGGCTGCCACCGGTAGCCGGATCGATCCCAAGGTCATTGATGTCTCGCCAGAAAAGCTAGTCAACGGTTTTGGATTAGGTTCGACTTCCGAGAGTTCTATTCCCATACGTGCTAACGTGTTGCGGAAGATGACGTTGACGATACTTCCGGTATCGACCAGAATTCGAGCGACTTCTAGATTGCTTATCACCAAATCGATGACAAGGGGATCGGCATGCGGTTGGTCGACTCCGCCGGTTTCAGCATCGTCGAACGAGATTATGCCTTTTGGAGTGTCGTCCGATGACACTTTCCAACTCGAGCCGGTTTCGGCTTTGCGTTGATAGGATTTGATAGACGAGACAGTGTCGTTTTAATATTGCGATTCACCGATAATCATGTTGATTTTTCGGCGGTTAGCGTCGTTACCCTTCTCGTTTTACCTTCGTCCGCGTTTTTCGCCCGACTGGTTTCCCTGAGGCGGAGTTTCCGATCGTGCGTTCCTGTCATTCTTTGGAAGGCGATCCGAATCGCGGATGAGATCCTTGACGCTGGATATCTCGGAGAGTTCTCCCGTGACAAATTTTGCGGCAAGTCTGGCGCCGAGAACTTTGCAGTTCACGGTGGAATGGCCACGGGTTTGGTGGAGGTCGCAGAAAGAATTCTCATCGTAATTCGAATTTCTCGTCCACGTGTTACCCGTGGTTTGCCCTTGCTCCGATCCAGAGTTGATGGCGTAGTTGTGCGCCCCTTGGAGATCCTGTCCCTCATGATGGACGAACTTGTCATTAGGAGAATTCTTCTTCTGCTTCTGCTCATACGCGTTATCCTTCACGGATGTTTTCGCCGGCTTATGCTTCTCGGACAGGATTTTAGTCTCCTCCTCGATGGTTATGTAATCGGTAGCCTTGTGGAGCGCGTCCTGGAATGTCCGCGGTTTTTCGAGAGTTATCCACTTTCGAAATTTCGACTTGTACCAAAGCGACTTTCTGAGCGCGTCGATGGCGGCTTTGTCGCAGATTCCGCTAACCCTAGCCTTGATGAGTTTGAATCTGCTCATTAAATTGCGGAGGGATTCGTCTTCCTTTTGCGACAAGCTCCAGAGATCGGCGTCAAAGGTTTCCGGATTGATGAACATCGAGTACTGCTTCAGGAATTCCGAAGCGAGTCGACGGAAACTTCCGATCAAATTTCGCCTAAGTTTGGCGAACCACTCGAGCGCTGGTCCTTCTAGGTTTTCGACGAAAAGACAGCTGTAGCCTGCGTCTTTTTCGTGATCCTTGAGTTTGGCTCACCTCATGGTGATCTGGAAAGCCTGCAGATGCACTTTGGGATCAGACGTCCCGTCGTAAGTTGGCACCTTAACTTTCCTAGGATCGGGCAGCTTGACCTCGGTGATGCGAGCCGTGAAAGGCGTTTTCCGAGATTCGTACAGTAGCCGATCGATTTCGGGTGCGGCGCTGGTAGCGTGATCAATTTGAGATTTCACCGCTTTTACCGCTGCGGCCGTTTTAGTTATGTACTCACGAAGATAGCGAATATCGGTCAGGTCGCCAGCAGTTTTCCGACCTCGTCGGCGTTTGCTGCGAGTAACTGGAGATTGCTCCTCGGCAGTTTTTTCGTATCGCACAAAGTCAAACTCCACCTCGTCTCCAGTAAGAGAACGCTCGGGAGAAGACTCCGGTGGAGGACTGCAAGTTTTTCTTCTCCTAGGATGGACGTCAGCGTCCTCGTCTGACGAGTCGGCTTGGTCGCTCGTTTCCAAGTTAACTCTTTCGATGCCGTCGTCCTCGGTCTCCTGTTCGTGAATAGGAGAATTTTCCGATTCGTTCAGCGTCGCGTCAGGGTTTTCTTTTCCGGAATCCTTCTCCGGTAAGTTACCCTGCTCGGTTCTGGGGCGATCCATAGGAGTCGCGAAATCGAGCCTCCTTCCGCGGATTTTAGTAGTTCCGCGGGGGCAAATCGCTCTGGTTCTCGTAGTTAGGGTTTCGACCTGTTTTTCAAGCGAACCAATGAGCTTTTCCTGCTCTTCCGATTTTTTGTTAAACTCGGAAAGCATCTTTTCGACGGTCTCGGCGTTAGCGTTTGTAGCATTGGCCACAGGCGCGTCTTGTGGTGGTGGTGTTTTATCAACGTTGTCGCGTTCGTTGCGAGTTCCTTGGTCACCAGTCATCGTTTCTTCGTTGGACATGTTGCGGCTTCGGTGTAAGATAGATACGACCCCCCCTCCTTCTAGCGCCAAATTATGCGAACCGAAATCCACCAACTGTCAATAAATAGTAAAATGGGAAACTTCGGGAAAACCCTAAGTTTCCAGAGGAACCGTCTATCTGCAGAATCGCACAACGAAGATTAAGAAAATGATAAACTTAGAATTTAAAAGAAAATAAACGAAAATGAGAGCAAAGAGGTTCTTATTCCGAATCTGCGTAAGAACTGGTACAAAAAGAGTAGCCGAAAAGTCTTAAGAACGAAAAACCCTAGTTGAGACGCAGCTCGCTAACAGAAAACGAAAATATTCCTAAATGCTAATTTTTGGTGGTGAGAGCTCTGAAAATCGTATTCCAGCTTCTGCCCTATGCCTCCTGCTTATATACTCCTTCTTAGGCGGTTTTAGTCTTTCCATTTCGCCCGAAACCAAATATATCGGGAATTTTCCATTTCTGTCGATCCTTCTTTTTCTTCTGCGGAAATCTTCTATTTATCTTCAAACTTGCCTTTTGTCTTCTGTCTGCGAGTAAACCATCAAAACGTTATCGTATCTTCGGGTTTGATTTCGTTAATATCGCGAGATGGATTTTTATCGTGTTTTAGGACCTTTCGGGCCGTTTTACGATAAAAACCGTTTTACGACTTTATACGAGACTGTTTCCTGATCCGATGCCGTTTTTACGATTTTCTCGACTTTTTATGATCTTAACGAAAAATCTCGGATAAATCGTATAGTTTAGGCGATGTATAGTGTCTTGCTTAACCGTTACCGTTTTATACGATTTCTTTTCGAGAAAGCGGAGTTTTACGGTTTCTATCGTAAAATTCGAACTATAAGTCGGATCGAGACGAAACGAGAGACATTTCGGCCGTGGTTCAAAATGTGACAGTGTCGAAGGACGTAAGTTTCGAATCGGGGATGCGGGAGAGCCGGGAAATCTCTAGTTCGCCTGCTGGCGAACTAAGCCGAGCTGGCTTAGTTCGCTAGCAGGCGAACTAGTCGGGGAGTTCCTAGTTCGCCTGCTGGCGAACTAAGCCAGCTTGGCTTAGTTCGCCAGCAGGCGAACTAGTTGGAAGCCTCTAGTTCGCCTGCTGGCGAACTAGTCGTGACTAGTTCGCGTTTTGTGGCGGTTTCGGTTTTTCGCGGTTTTGTAAAATGATTTCTCGAGTTTTATAAAACGACTTCTCGAGTTTTATAAAACGATTCTCGAGTTTTATAAAACGATCTTCGAGTTTTATAAAACGATCTTCGGGTTTTATAAAACGATCTTCAAGTTTTATAAAACGGCTTTTCGATTTTTATAAAATGATCTTCGAGTTTTATAAAACGGCTTCTCGAGTTTTATAAAATGATCTTCGAGTTTTATATAACAGCTTCTCGAGTTTTATAAAACGATCTTCCAGTTTTATATAATGGCTTCTCGAGTTTTATAAAACGATCTTCGAGTTTTATAAAACGGCTTCTCGAGTTTTATAAAACGATCTTCGAGTTTTATAAAACGGCTTTTCGAGTTTTATAAAACTATCTTCGAGTTTTATAAAACGGCTTTTCGAGTTTTATAAAACGATCTTCGAGTTTTATAAAACGGCTTCTCGAGTTTTATAAAACAATCTTTGAGTTTTATAAAACGATCTTCGAGTTTTATAAAACGACTTCTCGATTTTTATAAAACGATCTTCGAGTTTTATAAAACGATTCTCGAGTTTTATAAAACGATTTTTTGAGTTTTATAAAACTATTTCTCGAGTTTTATAAAACGATTCTCGGGTGTTATAAAACGATTCTTCGAGTTTTATAAAACGATTTCTCGAGTTTTATAAAACGATTTCTTTTATATTTTTGCGGAGACTTTTTGCCATTGATTCCGTCGTGACCGATTTTGACACCAACAAGGAACGAGCTACAGAGTACCGATTTCTTTGAGAAGATGAAGAACACCATCCATTCCCGACCTTCATCCGACGAGCATCGACCGATATGACACCTGGTCCATCGATCGATATGCCCTACCCCAGATCGCGCAAACGACGGTTCGAAACACCAAGCGACGAACCCTACTGCAGACCAGTCTATGTCCCACACGAACCACGAGATGGAGATTACTCGATTGGAAACTGGGCCAGCGGTTATCACGAAAGTTTTGCAGTAGACACAGCACCCCTACAAGCCGCGACTCAACCTGCAGATCCCGTATTGCTCGATAAGGAGTACAAGCCATTGACCGACACCCCCTACAAGCCATTGATCGACGAAGACATTTCTCCATCGATCGATATCAATCACAGACCACCAACCGATCCTGCCAAAACACCATCCGAGGTACAAACACCTAAATTTGATTTAAATTCACTAATTCCGGATGAGTTTGGTATTTTCAGGGATTCAGATGGTCATGCACGTGCTATGGATGGGAGAATCATTCCTATCTCCACAGAAGATGTTGCAGACTTACTCCAGATGGCCAATGGACCTATCATCGAAAACGACCCGAACCAGACCAAGCGCCCATCGACCGATGCATGGCGACTAGCATCGATCGATACCCACCGAGAGTATAGGAAGAGAGCTTTCCAAAACGGAGAACGTCGTTTCTTTTGGGAAAAGAAAGATGAATATGGCGTCTACAGAGATGAATCTGGCCATGCAAGAGCAGTAAACGGAGTCATCATCCCTGTCACCAAAGAAGATATAGAAAACTTGCTGAAGAGAGCCTCACTATTTGGTCGCTCTTGTTTCTGTCTACCAGGATATGCTGATCAGTTTGTTAGAGGAGTTCCAGATGGCAAGCTCTACACACAGAAAGATGTAACTTACATGCTAGATGGCCTCACCAGCGATCACAACTGGCAGATAGCAGGTGCGAAACTTGACCTTGAGGAAAAACTATCAAGACTTCGAGGTGAAATGGTATGGCAGACCAGCCACAATGACAAAGTACGAAAGAAACGAGATGCCGTACAAGAAGAAGTCAACACTTTGCGCGCACAACTGCTATCTCAGACACACCATCGACCAATACAGATCCCCCTGCATCGATCGATACATCCGTCCTCAACCCGATCAAGCACCACTTACAGAAGTTATCGATCGATGACGAACCCAGTCCGTCGATCGACAACCGTGCTCAAGAATTCTGTACCAAGGAAGAATTTGAAGAAACCACAGCCGAGATCTACAAATCCATTGAAGCTTGTGAAAACGAAGATTACTATCTACTGGAAAAGTATTGGCTCCCAGTGCAGAATGATGTTAACAGTTTGGAACTGAGAACGGCAGATATCCAGAAGGAGGTAGACGATATCCAAAGACAGCTCGCCAGACAACCTGACCCATCCCCATCGATCGATGAAGCATCGATCGATATGCAACCTCCAGCCTCAACCGACGATCCAACACACCACGACACCATGCAGCGCACAACAGAACATATCTACAGCATGATTGGCAACCATCAGTACAGCCTTGCCAACTTAGAAGGGTGGTTAGAAAGGATCCAAGCAGAAGTTTATGGTTTGAAGACTAGCATGACCAGAAGTGAGAAGGCCACAAGAAGCTTTCTAACCTCTAGGTTTGATGAAACACAAGAAAAGGAGGACACTTGATTACCAACAAGTACCTGCAACCCACCTCACTAGCAACCATACTTCCATAATCAAGCTAAACTGACTTTAAACAAAGCGCTGAGTGGGAGGCAACCCACTGTTAGGTATTTTACTAACTTATTTTATTTTATTTTTACTTACTAGTTTTGTTTTTATTTGTTTTTAGGAAGATAGACACACGATCCATACCTATCGACCGATACGAACCAGTCGATATCGCTCAACACAGACCAACACGCATCGATCGAAGATGGCGACTCACCATCGATCGATACCCATATCGGTCAGGTATATCATTTCCAATTTTCAATATCAGTTACACATATTTAATTTTTCTTATGCTCTAACTCCGACTAATTATACACTGAGGACAGTGTATGATTTAAGTCTGGGGGGAGTTGATTACTGATGCTACTTTACCTATTTTTGATCTTTTTGATAAAGTTTTCAAAAATTGGTTTTATTAAGTCAAGAAAGGGCAAAATTTTCAAAGTCTTACTTTTTTATCTTACCACTCTTTAGCACCATTCTTAGATTTATTGAATGCAGAAAGTAATACAGATGCTAAAGTGGATAACCGATCACCTATGTCAACACTTTCATGATTGTCTGGAAGAACCAAAGCTGATTTCCAACCTAACCTGACATCTATTGCTTATCTTGGGGCTTGGTATACAAGGGATCGGAATCCTCTTGCAAGTCTGGAAGGTAAAAATCTCAAAAATTTTGGTTTCCTTCTTTCCTTCCTTCGGCATCCCCAGAAAATAAAAGATTGAGATGATTTCCTGAGAGGCAGAGGGAGAGGTACATTACCTATGACCCCACTATTCTAAATCAAAGGAATGATCACACATTGTGGAAGCGAGGGAGAGGTAAACTACCTATGACCCCACTATTCGCCTACACTTTGCCAAAAGAGCTACAAAAAGATGAAAGATTAATAAGATGAACATTAGTTGTTCATTGGGATTGATATATAAAAAAAAAAAAAAGAAGAGAGAAATATTGGGATTCAGAGAGGGGGGATAAAGAAAGAAAGGGAACCAGGATGAGAATGCCTGAAAACTTATTTGAGTTGAATCCAAGTGTTCCTTGATCGATACTCCCAAGGTAAAGCCTACACCTTTATTTTTATGCATAAATGAAATCAGTAGAGGGGATAGACAGACAAGGAATGTTTAAGTTGATTGGCTAGATGATTAGGTTGCTAAGCTAGGATATGGTATAATGTACTTCTATAGTTGATGGAATAAGATGTGGTTTGCAACAAAGTAAGAGGTTATGATTTTTAAGTTAAGATTTTGATTGAGTCCCAGCTGTTTTTAAACTTATTTTCTAGACTAACTTGATGTTTGCTTGAGGACAAGCAAAAGGTTAAATCTGGGGGAGTTGATAGACCATGATTTTGACCCGCTTTTGGTCATATTTTCTATATCTTTTTATTATATTTATCTATGTTTTGGAGTCTATTAGGTATGTTTTCAGGTTCAGGAGCATTTTGTGGCAAAGTGATGATTTAGGTGCCTTTTGGTGCTTAATGAAGAGTTTTCCAAGATGACTACGAAGATCCGATATAAGAGATATATATCGATCGATACACACCCTGTGTAATCGATCGATGACGCTTCCGTAGAAGTTGAAGTCGAGATCCTCCATCGATCGATGTACGCAATGTACCATCGATCGATACAGATCGTGATGAGCAAGATTTATTTGGCCAACTTGAAGCCCAAGTTCTCACCAAATTACAAGACTATCCCTCACGAGTTTTTAACCTAATTGTACTCCCTATTTATACCTATGCCTATGAGCCTTAAGAGAGATGAAGTTTTGAACCAAGTTTTGTATTCTATTCTATTTAGCAATAAAAACATTTTCTTTTCTTCTTATTATTTTGCTATGAATCTCTTGGCTATGTCTGAGTAGATTCATATGTTAGATTTGGGATTCAAATAGTTGTGAGGGATTAGCCCCAACTATGGATTGTTGAGTTGTTATATTCATTATCCAAATGAACCCTAATGCTTACTCTAGACTTGCTACCTAGAGTATTGATTATGGAGTGACTAATCTAATAGTCATCTTCCTGAAATCATTTGGCTAAACCCAGACTCTATTAAGGCACGATACGACAGCCGGTCTGATAGAAGTTCTTGGGTGAACAAAGTTCGATCCGATCTGATACTTAATATCGATCGATGCTCTTCTAGAGTTACCGATCGACGACAGCTTATATCGATCGACACTGCGATAGCAACATCGATCGATGCAGTCGGCAATCAGATCAATGGACGAGTCTAACTAGCGACAGCTATAGATTTGTCTAGGGATTGAAGTTCTCATATATTTGCAAGCAATTCGTTAAGACATCCATAGATTTATAATCCTGATTTTCTGAATAGTAACCTTGAATCTAACTATTTTCCTTCATTGTTTTCAAAACCCAAAACCTATTCTCTTTAGCAACTTACCATTGCTACTTATTTTATTTACTGTTTTAAACATTTTTCAACCAAGCTTAATCACTTAGGATTATAACTATTGTGTCTCTAGTTCGTTGTGGATTCGATCCCTAAGTACTACGATTGAACCTCTTATTTGAGAGAGTAAAATCACTCCTTAGGGTTATTTGAGTGATATCAATATAACAACTCAACACTTCATAGTTGGGGCTAATCCCTCATAACTATTTGAACCCCAAATCTAACAAATGAATCTACTCAGACATAGTCAAGAGATTCATAGCAAAAGAATAAGATGAAAAGAAAATACTTTATTGCTAAGTATAAAATAGAATACAAAACTTAGATAAAAACTCAATACTTTCTTATTTGATCTAATGATGTCTTTCTAGGGCTCATAGGCATAACTATAAATATGAGTACAATTAGGTTAAAAACTCGTCAGGGGCAATCTTGTAATTTGGTGAGAACTTGGGCTTCAAGTCGGCCAAGTAAATCTTGCTCATCACGCTCTGTATCGATCGATGGTACATGGTGTACATCGATCGATGGAGTATCTCGACTTCAACTTCTACGGAAGCGTCATCGATCGATTACACAAGGTGTGTATCGATCGATATGTGTCTCTCATTGTCGGATCTTCATAGTCATCTTGTAAAACTCTCCTTTAAGCTCCATAAGGCACCTAAATCATCACTTTACTACAAAATGCACATGAACCTGAAAACATACCTAATAGACTCCAAAACATAGATAATTATTATAAAAACATATCAATACCATGACCAAAAACGGGTCAAAATCATGGTCTATCAACTCCCCCAGACTTAACCTTTTTCTTGTCCTCAAGCAAACATCAAGTTAGTCTTGAAAATAAGTTTAAAAACAGCAGGGACTCAATCAAAATCTTAACTTAAAAATCATAACCTCTTACTTTGTTGCAAACCACATCTTATTCCTATCAACTACAGAAGTACATTATACCATATCCTATCTTAGCAACCAAATACATCTAGCCAATCAACTTAAACATTCCTGGTCTGTCTATCCCCTCTACTGATTTCATTTATGCATAAAAATAAAGGTGTAGGCTTTACCTTGGGAGTATCGTTCAAGGAACACATAGATTCAACTCAAAAAAGTTTCAGGCATTCTCATCCGGGTTCCCTTTCTTTCTTTATCCCCCTTCTCTGAATCCCAACTCTTTCTTTCTTTTCACTCTTTTTTTTATATCAATCCCAGTGAACAATTAATGTTCATCTTATTGATCTTTCTTGACAAAGTGTAAGCGAATAGTGGGGTCATAGGTAATGTACCTCTCCCTCACTTTGATCATTCCTTTGATTTAGAATAGTGGGGTCATAGGTAATGTACCTCTCCCTCTGCCTCTCAGGAAATCATATCGTCTTTTATTCTCTGGGGATGCCGAAGGAAGGAAAGAAGGAAACCAAATTTTTTGAGACTTTTACCTTCCAGACTTGCAGGAGGATTCCGATCCCTTGTATACCAAGCCCTAAGACAAGCAGTAGATGTCAGGTTAGGTTGGAAATCAGCTTTGGTTCTTCCATACAATCATGAAAATGTTGTCATAAGTGATCGGTGATCCACTTTAGCATCTATAGTACTTTCTGCGATCAACAAATCTAAGAATGGTGCTAAAGAGGGGTAAGATAAAAAGTAAGACTTTGAAATTTTTTCCCTTTCTTGACTCAATAAAACCAATTTTTGAAATTTTTTATAAATAAGATCAAAAAGAGGTAAAGTAGCATCAGTAATCATCTCCCCCCAGACTTAAATCATACACTGTCCTCAGTGTATAATCAGTCAGAGTAAGAGCATAAGGAAAATTAAGGTGTAACTGATATCGAAGTGGTGAACGATAACCCTGACCGATATGGATATCGATCGATGGTGAGTCGCCATCATCGATCGATGGTGAGTCGCCATCGTCGATCAATGCGTGTAGGTATGTGTCGAGCGATATCGACTGGTTCGTATCAGTCGATAGGTAGTGATCGGATGTCTATTTTCCTAACAGTGGGTTGCCTCCCACTCAGCGCTTGGTTAAAGTCAGTTAGCTTGACTATGGAATTATGGTGGCTAGTGAGGTGGGTTGCAGGTACTTGTTGGCAAACAAGTATCCTCCTTGTCTTGTGTTTCTTCAAACCATGAAGTTAAAAAGCTTCTTGTGGCTTTCTCACTTCTGGTCATACTAGTCTTCAAACCATAAACTTCAGTTTGGGTCCTTTCCAACCACTCCTCTAAGCTGGCAAGGCTATACTGATGATGTCCAAGCATGCTGTAGATGTGTTCTGTAGTCCGCTGCATGGTCTCGTGGTGTGTTGGATCGTCGGTTGATTCCGGAGGTTGCACATCGGTCGATGTGTGTGGTATGTCATCAATCGATGGGGATGGTGCAGGTTGGTTGGCAAGCTGTCTTTGGATATCTTCTAGCTCCTTTTGAATATCCTCCACTGTGAACTGTAATCCTTTGACGTCACTGTGTACTGGTAACCAATATCTGTCCAGCAATCCGTAATCTTCGTCTCCACAATACTTAATAGATTTGTAGATATTTCTTGTGGCTGCTTCTAGTTCTTCTCTGGTACAGAACTCTTGAGCACGGGTATCGATCGATGGACTGGGTTTGTCATCGATCGATATCTTCTGGAAGTGGTGCTCGATCGGGTTATGGACGGGTGTATCGATCGATGCAGGGGGATCTGTATCGGTCGATGCCTGTGTTTGAGATCTCAGTTGTGCGCGCAAGGTGTTGACTTCTTCTTGTAAGGCTTCTTTTTAGTATCGTGCTAAGTCAGTGCTGGTGGTATTCCATAGTAGTTCACCTCGAAGTCTTGATAGGTCTTTCTCATGTTCATGTTGCATGGCTGCTATCTCCCAGTTGTGATCTCTGGTTCTTCCATCTAGCATATAGGTGACTTCTGCCTGTGTGTAGAGCTTGCCATCTGGAACTCCTTTAGCATATTGATCAGCATACTCTGGTAGACAGAAACAAGAGCGTCCAAATAATGAGGCTCTCTTCAGAGAGTTTCCCATGTCTTCTTTGGTAACAGGGATGATGTCTCCGTTTACTGCTCTTGCATGGCCAGATTCATCTCTGTAGACTCCATATTCATCTTTCTTTTCCCAAAAGAAACGGCGAACTCCGTTGTTGAAGGCTCTCTTCCCATATTCACGGTGCGTATCGATCGATGCGAGTCTCCATGCATCGGTTGATGGCCGTTTTCTTTGGTGCGGATCGTTTTCGATGATAGGTCCATTGGCCATCTGAAGGATGTCTGCAACATCTTCTGTGGAGATTGGAATGATCTATAGTTCGTGCATGACCATCTGAATCCCTGAAAATACCAAACTCATTTGGTGTTGGGGTCAAAATCGGTACGACGGAATCAATAGCCAAAATTCTCCGCAAACACATAAACGCAACAGCTTTATTAATCTCGAGAATCATTTTATAAAACTCGAGAGATCGTTTTATAAAACTCGAGAAGTCGTTTTATAAAAGCTCGAAGATCGTTTTATAAAACTCGAGAGATCGTTTTATAAAACTCGAAGATCGTTTTATAAAACTCGAGAAGCTGTTTTATAAAACTCGAAGATCGTTTTATAAAACTCGAAGATCGTTTTATAAAACTCGAAGATAGTTTTATAAAACTCGAGGATCGTTTTATAAAACTCGAGAAGCCGTTTTATAAAACTCGAATATCGTTTTATAAAACTCGAGGATCGTTTTATAAAACTCTCGAGAAGCCGTTTTATAAAACTCGAATATCGTTTTATAAAAATCGAGGATCGTTTTATAAAACTCGAGAATCATTTTATAAAACTCGAGAATCATTTTTTAAAACTCGAGAAATCGTTTTACAAAACCGCGAAAAACCGAAACCGCCGCAGAACGCGAACTAGTCGCAACCAGTTCGCCTGCTGGCGAACTAAGCCAAGCTGGCTTAGTTCGCCAGCAGGCGAACTAGAAGGTTCCGGACTAGTTCGCCTGCTGGCGAACTAAGCCAGCTTGGCTTAGTTCGCCAGCAGGCGAACTAG
>CAKOAT010091155.1:77931-98517 GCA_932364175.1 Eruca vesicaria subsp. sativa | reverse complement strand
GCATATTCCTTAGGAGATAAGGATTACAACAATAAAGGGGATGATTATCCTAATCCTATAATGATTAGGATAACTACAACATATGGATAAATACAAGGGAGGATAATGACAAGTCTTGGCCGCCTGATCTTGGGACTGAAGTAGACTGATGTGGTCTGGTCCATTTCCGGATATGTCCCAACCACCATTTCTTAACAAAGAAATTGTTGTTGTTCACGTAGTTCAATGGAAAGAGTATTACTCAATTTGACAAAGTCAAAATTAGTGGAAATAAATATTTCATTAATTCTAACAAATTAATTTTTGTATTAACCACAAAGATAACCAGAAAACTGAAGCAAAGTCTTAACTTCTTAACCAAGACTAATTATTTGCAAGAGTTAAATGTTTTTTTGACCAATATTTATCTTATAAGAAAATTGTTTTAACTTTTTTTAATAACTTAATTTATGTAGCGATCAGTTACATAATTCTGATAAAAGATATGTTGTTAAACCATGATCTATATACATGAACCATTATTTAAATCGAACTTAAAGTTCGAATCCATCTTTATTCAGCTTGGTGTACGCACTTGACTTAATATGAATTCACATTTATTTACACTTTTTTAAGGTATTTAAGTTTATAAACTTTTTCACAATGTCTGATTTGTACAATTAAGACTAGAATCTTAGGATAAATATTTCACAATCAAACAAACTACATTTTAAATACATGTATTAAACAAAATTCTAACAACATTAGCGTTTTATTAATTCAAAGTTGTGGAAACCGAAATTCGCACTGTCGATTTTCCGTCAAATATAAAAACTTAGAGAAAACCCTAATTCTCCTGAGGTCCTGAATCTCTGCGGAAACAACTAAAACGAAAAAGATGAACATAATATAGATGAAGAATTTGTGTAAGAGCTTTTATTGATAAAGAGATTGAATGCTGTTACAAAGAGAATCACGGAACTTAGACAACAAAACATTCTAAGGATCCGACTTGCGAGTCTAGCCACCTAAGTCCTAAATTCGCCTAAGCTGACAGCCGTTTTTATAGGTCTAGAATTCGTCCCCCGTCTCTATCTCCCATCTTCTGCTTATACACTCCCTCCTTAGGCGGTTTAGTACTTCCCTTTCGCTCAGATTCGAGTTTATCGAAGATCTTCCATTTATCTCAATTTTTCCATTTATTTGTGGAAATCTTCTATTTATCTTCAAACTTGACATTTATCTTCTTTCTGCGAGTAAATCGTCAAAACGTCGCCGTATCTTCGGGCTGGACTTCGTCTAAAACTGTGGATTGACTTTTATCGCGTTTTAGGATTTTCCGAGCCGTTTTGCGATAAAAACCATTTTACGACTTTAGATGAGATCGTTACCTGATACGATGCCGTTTTTATAAGATTTCTCGAGTTAACCGCATAGTTTGAAAATGTACGATGTTTCGTCTAATCGTTTCCGTTTTATGCGATCTTCCCGAATTCTTTCGAAAAAGAAGACTTTTACGATTTTTTCGTAAAACTCCAACGGTAAGACGGATCGAGATGAAACGAGATACGCTTCGACCATAGTTCAGAGCATAATCGAATGGAAGGACGTATTCCTTGCGTCGAGGATAGGGGGAGCAGTGCTCGGACCGGTCAGCTCGATGTACGGCGAACTGAACCGTGACGGTCCAGCTCGCCGTACGGCGATCTGTTGTGAGATGGTCAGCTCGCCATACGGTGAGATGGTCAGCTCGCCATACGGTGAGATGGTCAGCTCGCCATACGGTGAGCTGACTTGTGTGAACCATCTCGCCGTATGGTGAGCTGGTCCGGGACTCCCCAGCTCGCCGTACGGCAAGCTGAACCGGCTGGTTCGGCTTGTCGTACGGCGAGCTGGTTCGATCGAACATGCTCGTGATTTACGGCGGGTTGGATGTTTCGGTGTTTTCTATCTGAGATCCTTTCACATAATTTTGATTATAAATAATCGTAGACGTTGATTTGGAACCGTTTTTGACACCAACAGTTAGCCCCCCAGCTCGCAAATTTCGAAGAAGGTTTTTGCGGGCGAGTGGAGTTTTTTAATCGAAATCCACAGCAGCGATTTATTTTATCGTGGAAGATGAGTTATTCTTTTCTATAAGTACTGGATCTTCACTTCACATATTTTCAACCTCTCAAATTTCCTCCAACTTCTCTCTAGAAAATTTGTTTGTCAAGATGTCTTCTTCCCAAGCTGATCAACAAGACCATGACGTCCCAGCCATTGCCAACTCCATGGTAGACCTGCAGGATGCTTGCATCTCTGAGTTCCTCCTGTTCCAGGAAGAGATGGATCGCTGCGACGCTGAGGAAGTTACGGTACCGACTAGTGTAGCCCTGGTGGATCTGCATGTTTCTGCGGAAGAGTCTGACGTTGTTCCGGACGGAGCGGTGAGTGCTGCAGCGAAACCTGCAGCGAGTGCCACTACCGAACCATTGAGTTCGTCAGCGGTTCCGACCCTTGTTGAGACCAAAACCGTGGCAGCTTCCACCGAGGTCAAACTAGCTGTGGCTCTTGCCGAGGTCGAACTAGCTGTGGCTCCTGCCGACGTCGCGCCAGCTATGGCCTCGAAACCCCCTCCTCCGGTAAAGAGGGTGATCGTCTTAGGACTTTCGGCGCTTAGCTTGACGTTGGCTGCTCCAGCAAGAGGACGTAAGAGACCTTGCGCAAACCCTGATGCTCCCAAGAGAAAAAGATGCGCGAAGGGTTCGGAGGCTGGTCCCTCGTCGAGAAAAGCGCTGAGCTTGGGTCTGATGTCGCAACATCGCGCCAAGGTATAGATTAGCGACTACACCTTAAAAAATATTTTTTTATTGGTGTCTGATCGTATATCTTGGTTCTTTCAGTTTGTTTCGTTAATCGATGGAGTGATTAACGAATGCGGATCCGAAGTTGAGCGTTTGATGAAGGAGTTGGCTGAGTCACAGGAGAGGTCCGCTCAACTCGAAGGGAAGCTGAAGGTGATTGAAGATGCGCATTCTACGGAGGTGTCTCAGTTCGAGGCTAGGATCAGCGACTTAGAGTGCGATCTCGGGAAGACTGCGAGTTCTTTGATCAAGGCGAAGGATGCGAAGAAGGCTAAGGCTTCAGAGCTGTGCAGACTCCAGCGCAAGATGAAGAGCATTGAGGGATCGACGGTCCATGAGACCAAGGAGGACGTCCCTGTTGAAGGAAGTGACTTCGATCCGGCTCTTGCGACTGAGTGCGCCCTTCAGCCCAGCATGGATGAGAGAAAGGCTCTAGAGGTCTCCGAGGAAGGTGAAAGTGCGGTTGCTTGTGCCGGTGAGGTGATGGATGAGGACGAGGCTCCGCATGCAGAGAGTTTCTGAGGTTGTAGTCTTGTACGAGACTTTTAAAAATTTATATCTTTGCGTATTGGCCGAGAGTGGCCTTTGTATTTATTCGGGACTGGCCATTATGGCTTCGAATCCCTGTTGCTTCGGCAACCTTTTTTTAAACAATCAGTTTTCGTTTAACTTTTTTTTTTTGAGTTGATATTGAGGGAGGTCCGCGAGTTGTCTTCTCGCATTCCTTCTCTTTTGTAGATTGCCTTATTCGTTTGCTCGATTTAGGATGTTTAGAAAATCGAGTGAGCACTTAGATATAGACGAAGAGACATGCCTTTAGGATCTCAAATCATGACTTGAGACATTAGAGACCAGTGTGCTGGGTTTAGGGAAAGACCTATGTTTACTTTCGGATTGAGGCTATGCGATGACTAGTCGGCTTCCATTTTGCCTGTTGCGATTTTAACCTGATTCCGTACCGATTTAAATTCCGTGATAGGTTCTCGGCTTATACGACTTGTCTGGTCAGAATCGAGCATCTCATCGGGGACAATTTTTAAGTCGCCCGGAAGTGCTGACCAAAAGTTTGGATTTCTTTTATAGCGGTATTACCCTTGTGTCGGGTGTATGAGAGCAATCTCTGCGAGATAACTTAAGTTTGTTTAGGACTGTTGCGAGTTTATTGTGATCAGCAACAAACTTAGGTGGCGGGTGTTACCGTTGTTTGGACCTTCGCGAAGGATTTGTATCTTAAGAAGTTATGTATGTCTTTTTATAGTCGCGGATGGACTGTTTATTGGTGTTTCGCTTGTGGAGAGAAACAGTTTTTCGAACATTGGCGACGTCTCGCTATATTCAGAATTTCATTTTCTTCTTTCGTGGCGTTGCTGAGAAGAGTTTTGAAAAAATTTCGAGTTTGAAATTTCGGGAGTATATGAGTATACGTATACTCACCTACCCCCCCCCCCCCTTTTTAACGAGGGGGGACAGCTGGTCTCGTCTTGCGACAAGATGCCTACGTCTCTTTTCACTCTTTTCCTTGTCTTCCTCAGCCTCGCTCTCCTTCTCTTCTTTCAGTCCCTTTCTCCCCATCAACTTGCTCATCATTTTCGTCCTCATCAGTCCCTTTCTCGCCATCAACTTGCTCTTCCTCTACTTCAGCATCATGTTGTTCATACCCTTCAGCTCTACCATAATCCATATTTTCACCATAATTATTCTTCTCAATAGAAGTTAACCTCTCTTTTATTTTCTTAGTCGTTCTTCTTAAAACTCGCTGGTTCTTCTCAAGATCACTCATCCTCCAGTCCATTTTTTCCAGATTTGTCTCCATCATTAATTTAATTCCAGAAAATCTTTCTCCCATGGAAACCAAAATCCTCTCTTCCAGACCTTTCAAGCTCAATTCCATACCAAACTTAGAAGATGATTCTTCTTCAAACATCACCTCTTCTTTGTCTTTTTCTTTTGTAAACTTCCGTACAGCAACATCCAAGTCATATAACTCTTGCTAAAAAAAAAATTCTGCTTCACGTTCAGCCAGTGATTCCACGTATCACTTGTGCTAACCCCACAACGATACTCTGGCTCCTCATCAATGATACGAGCCAGCATAGTTTCCTCATCCACAGTTGGCACCAGCACACTGTAATAGTCTGGAAACAAATAATGAACATCATTTTTAAATTTTCTATTATGCTAGTTTCTAACAAAAATTATATACATATACCTTTGTTTTTCCAAGCGCACGATATATATCTTCCAAAGGATAGCCCTTCATGCTACTCTTTGTAAACCGGCTCATACACATCCTAGGACAATCTCCACAAGGGTTCTATGCAGGGAGTCGAAATATTTTCCCCAGCCTAGGAATATACTCAAAAGGCAAAACCTACACAAATAAATTGTCACAGTATCAGATTTTCGGTTTTAAAACAACTAAATTTTTACTAAATTTATGCTTTACCTGTAATGGAATTATGAATCAAGGAAAGTCGGTTGCCTGCTTCACTTCACCCTTCAGAAGCTCCATCATATGCTTAATCTCCTTTATTGCATCCTCAAATGTTAGACGACCCCAAGGAAACATATAGATCTCCCACAATCCTTAAGATGAATGGGTCAATTGGTCCGTTATCCTTTGTCTTTCCTCTAATAATTCGACCAAGGAAGAACAAGACAGCCATCTTTAACCTATCAGGACATGCCGACTTCATAGACAACAGCTTCTGCTCCACATCTGTTATGGTGATTTTCTTGAGTCCACCAAAGTAATAATCTACAAACTTTATATTTCCGAGCTTCAAATGTTTCTTCGGATACTCATGGCAGTCTAAGCCAGAGATGAGGGCATGCTCCCTCATAGAATAGAGGATGGGCACACCGTTCACCCTAAACCATGCAGAATCATCTCCTTCAATATTAATGGTGCGCATAAGTATCATCCACATTGCTTGAAGCTTCAGGAATTCTTCATCGGACATGTGGAAGAAATGACAAAACTGGAGATGGATTCTGAACCATTTAATCTCCTCCTTAAGCTTCTTAATCACATCAACTGTCTTCTTCACCAAACATTTAATTTGAATCTTGGAAGTCTTCGTGAACTGTGTGCTCTTGAAGTAAAACTCAAGAGGTTGCAGTGGTTTCCTTTCCTGCAATCAATGTATATATATGTATTAGTCATTCCTAACTAGTAAGACTAATATGACTTTCTAACAATGATTAAAATGAATGCAAAAATTACCTTGGATGATACAGGAGACATGTCTTCACTTTCGGCATCAATTGAGAGAGAATCTACAATGGTTTCTCTCACTGGAGTATTATCTCACTGGACTGCCTCTTCTCCTATCAGCTCATTCCCATCTGAGAGCGCCTTTCTAGCTCTAGTTCTACTGGACACACCACCTATAATAAATGGACGCCTTCTTTTTTGTCCCTTCATTCCCTATATAAGATGAGTAATCACAACAAAACTTACTACTTATTCTTTAAACATGGTTATGACTTTTTATCATGCCAGTCAACCATTTCGCTTCAACTAATCCAGTCAAAAGACCACAAACTTGATTCAACGAAAACTAATACACAAGCAATGACACTTGATTCAAGTTAAACTAATACACAATAGTGACACTTAATTCAAATAAAACCAATACACACACAAGTAGTGACTCTTTATTCAACTAAAACCAAAAAAATATTATACCTCAGAGAGGATTTCAACCACATCATCACTATTATTCCCGTCTGATTCTTCAACAACAGGATCAACAAGTTCTTGAGCTGTTGTGGCTTTTTTATTATTATTTTTAGTCTTTTTTTCCTCCACGGTTACCTGCCATATCTCCTTCCTCTGAACTTCCAAAAACAACACACATTTAGACATAACCCATAATTATTACTCAATAGTTCTCAAACCATTCTTTCAATCAATAAATCACCAACTCCATTTCAGTTACATTTATCCTAACATTCAAAGAGATTTCGGTTTCTTATCACAAATAATAAATCAGGTAAACCAATTGGATCCAGTAAGAAAGAACCCAAAACAATCATGAATTTTTGGTTTTCGTTCCAATTTATACGGATTTAATACCAAATCTACGATTTCAACATGTTTTCCCCAATTTCAAACCACAATCTCCCTTAATAAATAAAAAATAAAACGAAATCAAGGTCAAGAAATCACTTACAAGATGAAGGATGTCGATTTGAAAGGAAGAATCTTGATTAGAATAGAGGAAGAAGAAGAAAAGACGGTTTTTTCGATCTAGGGTTTATGAGACGTTTATGTCGCCGTTTCTGGAAAAAAAAAGGGAGAGAAGAACATGAGTGAGAGATGAGGGATAAGTCTGTCAAACACACAGCGTTTAGGTTAGGGATTGGGTTATACCCATATGTGTTTGGGTGGGTCGGATATGAATGGTTGGGTCATGTAATTATCTGATTTTGTTAGGGTTTTATATGTATTTACCACGTTTTTGTATTTAAAAATAATAAAAAATAATTATACTTTATTGATGGGAGAATTGAGAATTTTTCTTGAATCCAGGGGCATATTGAGTTAAAGTTCAGATAAATCCTCTGTTTACTATATGTTTCTAAACCGTTTCACTAAGAGCAAATTTGGTATTCTTGCACATACAACAGGAACAAAACATTTTACATGTTTCATGAGTAAGAGACGTATTTCCGACCTGGTACTTGAATATGTCTGCCCCGTTGAGAAATTTGCCTATCACTCTTTCCGTAGAATCTTTATGCGCATATATCTAACTCTGAAGCTCATAAATATTTCGAGATGTTTTTTTATTCTTATTTCTTTTTTTGTGTATCTTAAAAATTAGAACGGACAGCATATTTATAGGCAAATTTTGATTTGGTAGATGAGAATATTACCACGAATTTATGACCAAAAACAATTACTACGAATTAACTACTACGCACGCGTAATTCAGTTGTCAACTAGATGCAGAAGTATACGTCGTAAAATAAGACGTAAAGTAATGACTGTTTTACGATGACTACGAAATTTCGTCAAAACGTGGTTGTTCCTTTATATTTTTTTACGAATGAAACTATTTCATAAAAATTTTATGTCAAATTTACGATGACTTTAGTTTTTGTTGTCATATAGTTGTTATAGACGTAAAACTACTATTACACATATGTAGTCAAATGTGTAGTCGTTACGTCCATCTGAAAAAAACAATAATAAGATCAAATTATAGTAATTTAAAGTAAATAAAAGTTATTTAAATAAATATTTAAAATTTAAATCTCTACAAAATTTTAAAACAACCATAAAAATTCAAACAAATCCTTTTAAGATTTACTCAAAACTTAGATTTTTCAGATTTATTTAAATCTTAACTTCTCTCAAATATTTTATGTATATATAAGTATTTTTACCTTCTTATTTAAACTTATTTCAGTTATTTTTACTATTATATCATATATTTGTGATAAAAACTTGTTACTGATATATTAGTGTATTTCTCTATTATGTATCAGATTAATCTCTAGTAAGGTTTTTAATTGTTATCAGTATCGTTATGAAATATCCACATGCCTATTCTATAGTCAACTCTCTCAGACTTTTAGTTACTTAACACTGCCACATCACATTAAGCTGATCTCATCTATTTTGTTGTTCTCCCGCCGCCTAACGTCACCTCTCGTTAACCATATCGTGCCACGTGGAAATAAATATCACCCACTTCTTTCCTTTCAGAATAGCGATATATCCTTGTGAGTCTAGTTTTTTCCTTAAATATACGTTGGAAAAATATATATATATATACGTGTCTTGTCGTTGGTCTCATTGGATACAAATAAATTTATCTATACTATTAAAGTAGGATCATATTTTGAAAATTTTGGATTATGCCATTACATTTTAATTTAATTACAATTACATTCCACTTATTTATTTATATATAATAGATAAAATTAACATTACCTTAAACATTCTAAGTTAATAAAGGAATATTCATAAATAAAATCTAATCAAATTATTCATTAGTCATAAAATCTCTCAGCAACAAATTTATTGATTAACTAAACAAATGGGTAACAATTCAAAAAAATATCAAAATATCACATCTTCATATAAAAAATAATATATTCTTATCAATAGAAAAAAATGGGTCTTTTTTTGTTTACTTAAGCAAAACATTTATTATTGGTGTAAGCATTAATTATGTTGTGACTAATAACATCAAAAAACCAAAATTACATCTACGCAAATCATAGTCACTTTATCTTATTAAAATATGTTTTTTAAAAACTGAAAAAAAATATTTTACAAAATAAGTTTTCATTTTTCATGTCTAATAATTATTTATAGTTACACTATATATACATAGATGGTATACATTATGTTTATTTGTATTATATCATTTTACTCAATTAGCTGAATTATTTGAAACTGAAGAAATATCTCCAACTCTGAATACTTCTATATTCATTCGGATTATATTTTAATTTTTATAAATAAAATAAAAGAGTCTCCTGCATATTAATTCTAAGATTACATTTCAATAAAAATATTTAAATATTTTGTTTTTAATATATCTATATATCTATATATATATATTGTTATATTCTTTTTATTATAAAAATTAAGTAAGTTTATGATTTTCAAAAGTACAGAACGCACTGAACCAATCTTTAACATAATTTTCAATATAATTTTTTTTTAAAGTTAATTGAGATGAGAATGTAAAAACCACGAGTTATCTTATTTGAATTTAAATTATTAAAATAAAATCAATGTAAATTATTTTAGATAAAGAAAATACTTATAACATTTGTATGAATAATTTCAAAATTTTTGTTCACTTAAGAAAATAAGCACAATAAATTATACATATATATATTTTTATAATTATATAAAATTTAAATAAATAAATTTTATTTTTCTAATGAGCTATCAGAATTTTCTTTTTTTTGAACAACATGACCTATCAGAATTAATAATAAAATAAGAGAAAATGATTAGGATAGACCTAAAAGTTTTTATCATAAATATAGACTTTAACAATTAAAATGAAAAAATATCGCTTAAACGTTTTATTAAATATACATTTATATCCATTGGGTTAGCTAATCCTAAACTTTTTTGTTTAGAGTTGAGGAGTGGGGTTTTGGGGATAGGGTTTCAAAGTAAAAAAAAAAATTAAAAGAGTGATATTTGAGAGAAGTGCCCATAAAATAACCCACTTTCAAATATCTAACAAATTTAATTTCCCTATATATAACAGATTGAGTTTTGAAATACGTTTTAATGCCATAGCAAAAAAAAGAAGAGAATATTCTCAATCTACCATGTATTCCTCTTTAAGTTCCCGGAGCTCATCTCAAGAACCATTCTTGTGGAACGAGAGTTCTTTTTTAGATCAATCATCTGATCTTCAATCCTTCTTTTGCCCTAATTATAATCACACCGATGACTTCTTCTCGTTTGAGTATTCAGAGATGATGATTAAAGAAGAAACCCAAAACGGCGACGTTTCTTACTCGGAGGAAGAAGAAAAGATTGGTACTATTGATGAAGAAAAGTCATATAGAGGAGTAAGGAAAAGGCCATGGGGAAAATTTGCGGCGGAGATAAGAGATTCGACTAGGAACGGGATTAGGGTTTGGCTCGGGACTTTTGACAAAGCCGAGGAAGCTGCTCTTGCTTATGATCAAGCCGCTTACGCAACAAAAGGATCTCTTGCGGTACTCAACTTCCCCGTGGAAGTGGTCAGAGAGTCCCTCAAGAAAATGGAGAATGTGAATCTTGAAGATGGAGGATCTCCGGTTATGGCCTTGAAGAGAAAACACTCGCTTCGAAATCGACCCAGAGGGAAAAAGAGATCATCTAATTCTTCTTCTGCTTGTTCTTCTAATTCTTGTTCTTATTCATCTTCGTCCTCGTCTTCCTCATCTTCAATATCAAGAAGTAATAAGCAGAGTGTTGTGAAGCAAGAAAGTGGTACACTTGTGGTTTTTGAAGATTTAGGTGCTGAATATTTAGAACAACTTCTGATGAGCTCATGCTGATCTTGTAATTGATTCCAGCTATAGAAATCACTAAAACTTTAATTGCGTGGTTGTTCTGAGATTTGTTTGTTCATTCTGTAATTTCTTTGGTTCTCTTATTTTTCCTTTGTTGTATCCAAACGAAATTATTGGAAGAGATGCAATGGTGATGTTGAACTGTATAAAAACTCTATTATTGCTTTATTTGGCTGGAAAGTGTGTGTGTCCACCTTAATTGCTTTCATATTTTTTTTTGTGTTTGAAAATATTCTTAGGTTTTCTTACACGAGTAAAATATATTAGATGATTGAAAATCAAATATATTAGAGAATAAAGTTAAGTGTATATATATATATATATATATATAAATAAATATATATCAGTATGACAATGACTCCTAAAATCTATCAACTCAATCCAGGGAAAAAGAGGTTGATAAGATCCATAACTATAAAGTTCCTTTGTGGGTTGGATAATTCGATTACATCTATAAAGGTATGATCCTATTATATTGGGTAACTGTTATATCATAATACTAGGTTAGTACCCGCGCATTTGCGCGGGATAAAAATTATATATAAAAATTATTTTATATCTTATTCTTAATTTATTTTATGTTCTGTAATATAAAATAAAATAAATATATTGAATAATTGAAAAATCTGCAACTATCATATATACAACTAATTTAGAGAGCACTTAAATAAAATAATTATATTTTACTATTTACAATCACTTTATATAAATAAATCTAGAGTAATTTAGCCCAATATACCAAAAAAAAAAGCTATTTAGGATTTGCCATATTTTGGGGGAGGGGGGAAAGTAGTGATAGAGAGGAGAGATAAGAGGGAAATAGGGTATACAACAAAATAGGGGGTTTTGTGTGTGTATGGAGTGCAAATACTCACAAATCTAATTAATAAAGAGTGATTTAGTGAACTACCCATTTTTGAAACTCAAATTAGCAAAATACCATTGATTGGACATGAAGGACACTGACACAACCATTTGGCAAGGAAATGCCGAGAATGCCCTTTCTCTTTCCTCTCATTAACACGAAGCGTAAACACATTTGTTAACATATAACACTTCTGTTAACGTCTACAATATTTGTTAACAGCTAACACATTTATTACCGCGAAGCGTAAAAAATAATTGTTAACAGTTAACACTTTTGTTAACGTCTACAATATTTGTTAACAGCGAACACATTTATTAACGCGAAGGGTAAAAATAATTGTTAACAACTAACACTTCTGTTAACGTCTACAATATTTGTTAACCGCTAACACGACGTCGAATCTAAAACCCAGAAAATTGATATCATCAAAAAATTGAGGATTCAAAGCCACTTATGAAAAAAATAATGAAATTTAAAATTTAATTGTATATAGAATGATAGAGATTTGTAAAATAATTAGGGATTNTAATTGTTAACAACTAACACTTCTGTTAACGTCTACAATATTTGTTAACCGCTAACACGACGTCGAATCTAAAACCCAGAAAATTGATATCATCAAAAAATTGAGGATTCAAAGCCACTTATGAAAAAAATAATGAAATTTAAAATTTAATTGTATATAGAATGATAGAGATTTGTAAAATAATTAGGGATTAGAGAGAAAAAAAGGTCAAAAATTGAGGATTCAAAGCCACTTATGAAAAAATAATGAAATTTAAAATTTAATTGTATATAGAATAATAAAGATTTGTAAAATAATTAAAGATTAAAGAGAAAAAAAAGGAAGAAATGTCAAAGAGAGGAGAGAGAGTGTAGAGAAGGGCAAAATTGTCACACGAAAAGCAACAATCAAATCAAGGTTAATTTGCTAATTATAGGTAGCATATAGGGTACTTTAGCCAATTAACTCATTAATAAATGATATATATATATATATATATATATATGTATATATATATTATACTTTTAATTTGTATATCTAACAAATGAAGTTTCACACTTACATGATTTTATGATCATTTGTATATTTTTAAATAAAAATTTTAAAATATTGATAACAAATCATTTTTTAATTTGAGATATTTAATATTTATAGTTATTTATCCTTGTTTGGAAAAACTAAATTCAAAGTTTGTCATTAAAGTATTAAGCTCAAAATACTTGTTCAATGCAATTTTAGAATTAAATATTTCTTTGGGTAACTGTTATATCATAATCTTATATATAATACTGTTATATCATAATCTTATATATAATAGTACAGTTCTAGGCTCCTTAGTGCGCTACGTCAGCATTTTTGTGGGTCCCGTGTTTATTCTAAAAGCCCATAGTCTTGCTAAAATGTCTACAAACAACGAATTATGGTTTGGTCGAGTGGTCTAAGGTGTAGTGTCTGGTATGCAAGGGCGTGAGTTCGAATCCGACAACTTACATGTTTTTATCTTTATAAGACAAGTCTTTCTTTCTTTCTTAAAATGAGATCCACGTCAGCAGCTATATAGTTTTTTTTTTATATTTTTTTCTAGCACATATGGGTTTCTATTTTATTTATGTTCTTTTTTTAATGGGCTTCGCAATATTCACATATGGATTTTATAAAGACTGTGGGCCACTCTGCGTTTAATCATCACCCTCTAAGGGCTTCCATCTTATCCTCTCTTTCAAAACTCAAGCTCGCCGTCTCCATTTTCATACACTCATTTATTCGCCTCCTTTTCTTTATCTCATCACCTTTCCTATGGTTCAATGTATTTGTTTTAATTCTGTCATAATTGTTATTCACATTGGATCTACATTCCATGTCGACGTCTCTATTTCCTTCTTCACAAATCTATAAATATGAACGATGGATATAGTGCTGCTAGGCTGAACAATAACTTATACTTTGTTGTATTCAGAATAATGGTGATGTGGTATGTGAATCTATTGTCTATAAGCAGTGATCCTTTCTACCATAAACGTTTCTGATCCCTTTTACTCACATGGACTATGTTGTTGCAGTGCGAACAAAATGAATCTTTGAGGAGTGAACTTGAGAGATTACAGCTTGCAACTGAGTAAAAAACTTGTGTTTGATTTTGTGTTAAAGCTTCGGTGTTTCATTTTTGGTTCATTGTTTTTAGGAGACTCAAGGGTACAGAGCTTGACCTTATGAGTTTTTTGGATATTTTTTCACTTGTAAACAAATTAAATGAAAGCTTGCATAGCTTCAAGGATCGCGCCGGTGTGTTTGGGAGCGGCAGGGGCGAAAGCGGTGGTGGCGCAAAGTGACGCGAGGATCTTTTTTAGTAACTCGGTGGTGACTGGGGAGATTTATTCTCTGGATTCAGAGGTTAGGGTTTGTGATGAGTCTAGCAAGAGGGATGTCGCGACAGTGGAGTTGAGGGAAGGGGGTCGTGTTTTTGTTTAATCATACGACGGATAAAGAGTATAAGTTTAAGACTACTGGTGACACTGGGCCTGTGATTGATGCGTGGGAGTTTTGCTTATGCTAGGAAAACTGAGATGATTTCGTATGCAGCTGCTTGATTTCGATGTCAGGTATGAGTGATGGAACTTAAATCTTTAAGATCTTTCAATGTTTTTTTGATATTATGTAATGAATAATAGACAAAGATTGTTACTCTTTCGGAATAGTATTAGTTGCAGAGTAATCATGGAAGCTTGAGACTGATGTAAATCATATATTTTTTTCTTTCTTTTTCTTTATGAGATAGTAACGTGGTAAAGATTTAGTATATGTTGGATAAACACATTGCTCTCTCATGTTTCATCTTTCGTTATGTTCTCTGTTATGTAGTGAAAACTGATATATGAGAGATGAAGATTGTTTATTTCTTTTAGAGTGGGTTCAAAATTTGTAGAATAATTTTGGAAGCCAAATAATTGGTGTTGTGTCAGTACTTAACTACTCGACGTCATTGATCAACTTCAGCAAAAATATCAATACATTTTCAAACGATTAATTTATTACCTTTTCCAAAACTATGTAGTAACCAAAATTACAATGGTCTCAGTAAGTTTTGACATTCAAGATCGTTAGTTGTTATAGTTGAAGAAAAAGAGGAACACTGTAACAAACATAGATGAATAAGTCTGCAAATGCTAGCCTTGACTCTCAATCAACTTATATATATATAGATTTTAACTATAAATCATTTAAGTTTACACAAAGTTAATTTAAAAAAATATAAATATTATTTGTCATTTTATATTATAACATATTAATTGTAGATACATATTTGATTTTCATATCTTCAAAGTTTGTTTTGGTGTATGATAAATAATTTTGGTGAATAAATATTGTTAATCTAAAGTTATATATGTAAAGTCATTTATTTTAAATAAAATAAAACTAATAAATAATAAAATATATATTTTTAATAAAAATGTACAATAAGTTTCATAAGATCTATAATAGGCAGGGCTGTGAAGACTTATACATGTTTTATATAAGTAAGAATCTATCATTATACTGTTTTTTATATTCACAGTAAAATTATATTTATATTTTGAACACTTAATATATTTTTTGATGAGATTTAATAATATTATATCTACAACCACATTTAAATTTTATGCAATATTATATACATCAAATAATATAATAAAATTAATATAAATATCAAATTTGAAAATATAATAATTAATTTCGGTACAATAAAATCAAATATTTTTTTCTAATCTAAGAATAAATATGTCTTAAAATAAGAAATTTTAATAAGAATTTTTTTTATAAAATAATGTCTTGATAAATTAATAAATTTCAAAATCCCAACATTATTAATTTATAGAACATCTACTGTGCTTAAGTAAACACTAACCAACCCCATAAACTTCAGGTTTTGAAAAAGCAAATCATTGTGAAAACAAAATATGAAAATATCAATATATGTGAATTCTCTAGCCATTATTATATCGACCTAATCAAGTTGTGTGATTTCCAATGTTCCATTCATCACCATTATAAACAACATGAAAAAAACAAAAAAATAAGAAAAAAAAACAAACGGCAAAATACCATGCACACGATTACACAATGCACTAACAACAAAAATATATCCGGTCTCACGCTTGCGCAAGGGCTATGCCTCTAGTATATATATAATTTCATAAATTTGTTAATTGTGGACATGTGCCTATAAATGATTTATAAAACATTGTTTTATATTTAGAGAAGTAATTAAAGTTTTATTAGAATAATTGTTTTAGGTTTTCAAAAGATTAAAAATACCATATAACAATCCTTATTAGTAAAATAAATCATCCTATTATTTATTGATTATTCCCAGTTCTTTAGTTGACCATTGTCACCTTATCCTTTAACTTCATTTAACAATAATGCTTCATAAAAAACCTGTGATCAAGAATTTGCTAGGCGTTAGTTGAGCTGTCGGTTTACGCCTAGCGACTAATTAATAAATTGGAAATTAAGCTGGGATTAATCGGGACCTAGTTTTTATATTTTTATTATAAATAAATGTAAATATATATTAACATATGTGAAAACATCATTGAAATTCTTCATAGTCCAGTGGTTTATGCGGTATAGCTGTGGCGAGAGGTTGCATGTTCCAATAGCATGCAATGCATATTTTATTTTAATTTGATTTTACTGTGATTTAAAAAATATATATAAAAGATCACAGAAATTTGTCCTACAACTGTTGTTTCAGTGAAGGAGGTCTTCGAGTCACTTATATATATAGACGAGGAGGTCTCAGGTTTATATAAAAGCAAGTGGGCTTGTTATGGCCCAAACTTGACTTATTTAGTCTTAAGTTTTCTTTGGTTTCAATCAGACGATGAACCGATTAATCGTATTTATATGCGATTAATCGGTAAACCGATTTACTGCACCAATTTGACCAAAATCGGGGCGGTGTTTATCCGTCTAATGCCTAGCCGCTAGGCGATTAATCAGCCAGGTGACCGCGTTTTCTAATATGGTAAAAAACATCAAAACAGTACTTGACTTATTTAGTCTTAAGTTTTTCTTTGGTTTCAATCGGACGATGAACCGATTAATCGTATTTTAAGTGATTAATCGTATTTATATGCGATTAATCGGTAAACCGATTTACTGCACCAATTTGACCAAAATCGTGGCGGTGTTTATCCGTCTAATGCCTAGCCGCTAGGCGATTAATCAGTCAGGTGACCGCGTTTTCTAATATGGTAAAAAACATCAAAACAGTACTATTGTCAACTATTATAAAAGCTAAATTGACAAACCAAATAAAAACATAATAACTAAAAAAAGAAAAAATAAACATAAATAAATATAAATAAAGAAAAGAACAAACCACAATTATAAATTAGTATTCAACTTACCCGTGAACATGTCTTTTTTTTTTAACATTGGATTGTATTATTAAGCTATTTAGACAAAGATTCATAATAATGAAAACTAACAATACAAACATAGAAAAGGGATACACCAGTAGGGATCCAAAGTAAACAAACACATTTTTGAGTATGGATAACTAAAGATTTCATCTAAAAGCTCCAAATTTGCTTCTAGGTATAAAAAAATTACTTATTCTTAGATTTACCTCTAAGGTGAACCTCTAGTTTCACGAACCAATAGTTTTGAGTTATTTTATATTTGATATTTTTTTTAAAAAAAAGTAATTATTGTGTTCACCCCCTAGGGTTCACCCCTAGGGTGAACCTCTAGGTTCACCAACCAATAGGATTATGTTATTTATATTCAGTATCTTTTAAAACAGGAAACAAAATATTGTCGAATTATATTATGTTTTTAAATTTAAAAATAAAAATAAATAAAAAATAATAGTAGTTGCAAAAGAAAATCAAAAAAAAAATTTATACTATTATCAAAACACTAAACCTTAAAATCTTTATGTAAACCTTAAACCCTTGAATAAATTCTTGACTTTAAGAAAAATATTTTTTATATCATCAACCAAACACACAAAACCTTACCCCTAAATCCTAAACCCTAAACCCTTGGGTAAACTCTAAACGCTTGGATTAATCATAAATCCTAGGGTTTAAGATTAATCCAAGGGTTGAGGATTTACCCAAAAAAATAGAATTTAAGATTTAGGATTTAGAGTTTAGGGTTTAGTGTTTTACTGACGGTATTAAAAATATATTTTTTAAGTTTTTTTGTTTGTTACTACTATTACTTTTTATTTATTTTTATCTTTTAGTTTTTAAAATATAATATAACGCGATAATATTTGTTTCTTTTTTTAAAAGATATCAAATAGAAAATAACCCAAAACTATTGGTTGGTGAACCTAAAGATTCACCCTAGGGGTGAACCCAAGAATTTCTCTTTTTAAAAAATACTTATTCTTGGATTCACCTCCTAGGATAAACCTACAGGTTCACCAACCAATAGTTTTGGGTTATTTTCTATTTGATATCTTTTAAAAAAAGAAACAAAATATTATCAATTTATATTATGTTTTGAAAAGAAAAAGAAAGTAAAAATAAATAAAAAAGTAGTAGTAGTTGAAAAAGTTAAATATTTTTAGTTTATGAATTTTTTATCTACAATGGCATTTACTTTACATAAATATTTTTTTTTTCTGAAATAATCATTTTATACATTTTTATTGTTGTATTATAATAAACAATAGATATATCACATTTTTTAATAATCTATGTCATCATTTTTTTATTATAGTGATTATACACTTAAGCAATCAATTGGTAACTAATATATATGAATTATCTAAAATGAATGATATAATTATTTAAAAGTGATAGTATATATTTTAAAAATATTTTTTGTAAAAGTAGATAAAACTTTGAGGTATAAAATATAAGTAGTTGGCATAAAGTTTTGTTTGTAGAACAAAAATATTATAAAATATAGATAAACTATATTTTATGGTTATCTATATTTTATTATTGTATATCTTAAACATGATTTATTATATCATGTATATATTATATTTAATAAATTCATAAATATGATCAGTATACAAAATATTTTATTCATAAAACTTAAATATAATAAAGAAAACTTTCGTACAATTTACAATTCTCATTTAAAACAATGAAAATATAAAATTCCGATAAAAAATCAATATTTTAGTTTTGTTTGATATTAATTTGTTCATTTTTCAAGTTTGTAAAAAAATAAAATCTAATATTTATTCTTTCTTATGACTTATAATGGTAACGACTATATATTTATTATCTTATATTTTCATTTTTATAATTGAATTATATCTTAATTAATTTTAAGCCATGTTGTAATTAAGAAGTATCCACATCATATTTGTAGCTAGCCATGTCATCATTTTTTCTTTGATTGGTTGTAGTGATGACATTTGTACAAATCTCTTTGTAAATAATATATATGAGATGCATTCTCCACAAGTTTAGCCAGTGCCAAAGGCAATAGTATTGCATCCCCCATTACAACAAACACAAAAAGAAACAGACTTATCTACAACTGAAACAATATACACTTTTCTTTGGCATCAACATAAACAGTCTAGAAAACTGCGACTCTGCATCCATATGAACGACAAATTACGATTGTTTCCTATCATTGGGTGCAAGACTATTCGTCATTTTATTCTGCGTCTGGGGTATATGAATGAGTTCTGAGTAATTGAAACTTCCTTTGAGTATCTTGATATCTCCCAAATAGCTAGTAAAAGTAAGTCATTCCTCTGATTCCAAAACCATCTTCACCAATTGAGAATTATCTGTTGCAAATGTGACATGATACACCAATTGAAAACAATATACACTATAAGTAGTATAAATTTATATACCTAGGTAATCTGCAGTATAAGTCCACCAGCTAATAAGACCATAATAGAATTAGTAGCACTTTCCAACAAACGGAATTTGGCTATTTTTAGTATGATTAGAGACATACATCAGTTGATAAAGCATTAGCAGTATGCTGTAGAAATAGTATGCTGTAGAAGCTGTATGCTTTTGATATCTTGCATATTTCATAGTTTTTATCATCCTTTTTATGTTCATTTAAATCACTGTAGCTGCATTTAGAGTCCCTTTAGGTGCATAGCATATGCATATGTGGTATTTCAGGTATGGAAAAGTTTAGGTTGGAGATTAGAGGGTTTAGTCATGAATAATGGAACTCACCAAGAAGTTTGGAACCGACTCGCGCGGCCATGCAACGTGGGGTGGGCGCAGGCCGTGTTTTCCGTCCCGAGATCCTCGATCACACCACGCGGGAACGTCACGCGGGGTCACAGCAGTCCGCTTTTTACATCCCGAGGAAGCTGTTTTCTTCGACCTTAATGCGTGGCCAACCACAGCCCGCACCTATTTGTTGGACAATCACCGCGGCCATCTAACGCGGCCAGTACCAGGCCGCGTATTTCGTCCCGAGACGCCCATTCTCGACCTCCACACGCGGGTCACTCACGCGGGGAGAAGCTGGCCGCGCTGGACTCCGAGATCAACTTTCCCATTAGTTGTTTGGGTCAAACCGGGGTTTGTCGGGTCGACCCGGTTTAAGTTTTAAGCTACTATAAATACAATCTAGACCTAATCTTTAGGATGATCTTGTATTTCTCTCAGAAACTAAGTACTATTTGGTGAAAGATCATAACTTTATCTTCTTTTCATCTTATTTTCATAAGTTTGTTGAGTAATCTTGATCTCTAATCATGTTTAACCAACAATCAAACATTGTTGTTAGGTTAATCATGTGTATTAGTGAGTAGATCCATTTTAGATTCATGGGATAGGTTGGTAAGGGTGATCAAGTGTAGATCTAAGGTGTTAGATCCTTGTGTTTCCTTGTTAGTT
>CAKOAT010091155.1:44227-64694 GCA_932364175.1 Eruca vesicaria subsp. sativa | reverse complement strand
TACCCTTCATTCTGAGTCAGGGATAACCCATGAACGATCCCGCGACATTCGCGATAATCACCATGCGCCCGTTGAACAGCTTCCGCATCCGAATAACCGGTTGCAAATCGCTCGCGACGAACCTTCATCTCCTCGGCAACCTCTCGTTTGCCCGCACGACGAGCACGACGAATCCTTTGGTCAGAAAGCTCCTTAGCACAACGAGACCTGGTCGCGCATTCATCCCTCACGCGAGCAACCTCCCTCGCAACCATTTCTTCGGCTTGGTTGGCCTCGACCTCTGCCCGAAGACGAGCAACTTCCTTTTTGGCCATGTTTGCTCGAAATTTGGCAAGGCGAGCCTCAGCAGTACGGTTGTCCAGGGCTCGGCTCATGATAAGGAAACCCTACCAAAGAAAAGAATTAAGCCATGTCGTAAAAAAACTACTCGAAAAAAGAAAACAATAAACGCACGTACCTCCTTTGCTATCTCAGACCCCCTAACAAGCTCTGGAACTTGATCATGGTCAATGTCCGGAAAATGGGAGGTCGATGATCCGCCTGCCTTCGTCCAGAAGCCATCTTCCGCCTGACTATCGAGAAAATCCTTGAGAATATTATCAGGAGAAGTCGCGCGCTCAGAGTCATCGTCTTCAATTACCGGATTTTTATCCCTGCGGAAGCGTGATTTGCCACTCCCCATCGAGGGAACATGCGGAATGAACTCTCTGATAAACGGATCCTCTTCGTAAACCGGAGAATTCGCAAAAAGTCGAGATCGGAAGAGGGCAACCGCTTGACGGACACGTTGCGGAGAAAAACTGCACCAACCAACTTCACCACGTCTGAGAGAAGTGGTGATGTCCGAAAGATCCTCAGGGTACGGAGGCAAAGGATTGGTCACTGCAGAAAAACAGAAAGTCATCTTAAAAAAATAATAATAATAATAAGGGTTTGTGTGAATTCGAGTCGTATACCTCTCCGACCCCACGTGGTCGTAAAAAGCGGAATGCCACCCTCCTCGACCGACGCACCGTCGATACGAACATAGAAGAAATTCTTCTTCCAAGAAGTAGAAGGCGTCGAGCAGCCTGTAACAACTTCATCACGAGGGCTTAGAGTGATCCTCCGCGATTGCCCTGTAGGCTTTAACAGACCCTCGAGATGATCGACGGTAAGGGTGATTCCCTGCTCGTAACTTAGCGTCAAAAGACCGACGAGTTGCTTTAAACTTGGAGGAGTCAATTGACTAATCGACAGTCCCAGTCTGTGGAGGAAATGCACAATGACCTCCGGAATCGGGAACCATAGGTGGAATTGTTGCAAGAAAATGTTGTAACACGTGAAAAAGCCGTCGGGCGCATCCTCGTCGCTCTCCCCGGCAAGTGGGGAACGAAACTCAACGGCCTCTGGAACTCAGCAGAATTCACGCATGTAATCAATGCTGTTAAAAAGCGTCAAGCTCGGACGTCCGGAAATTTGATCGACGTCCGACAAAGCTGGAACCCAAGTTCCAGGCCTAGCGGACCCCGACTTGTCTCCGATCGCCCAAAAAGCCTCGAGGTCCGCCGGATCGACTAACGGGGACGAATACTCTTCTTTCGGAGCCAAGGCCGGAGGCTGCGAACTCGTTCCCTCAGAATTGTGAAAATTGGAACTAGTTGAGGAACGAGTNCCGACAAAGCTGGAACCCAAGTTCCAGGCCTAGCGGACCCCGACTTGTCTCCGATCGCCCAAAAAGCCTCGAGGTCCGCCGGATCGACTAACGGGGACGAATACTCTTCTTTCGGAGCCAAGGCCGGAGGCTGCGAACTCGTTCCCTCAGAATTGTGAAAATTGGAACTAGTTGAGGAACGAGTCTTTCTTCCTGAAAATATTTTTGAAAATCTTCAGAGAAAGTGGAGAGAAAAATTTCTTGAATGAGTTGTAAAAGATGGAGTAAAGAATTCAAAATTTTACTCCATATACTTATAGGGAAGAATTTTACTATTCACCTTTGGACTTTTGGCCAAAGTTCCGCCTAATTCCACCAAACTCGCCAAACGAGCTCAATCCACTCGCAAGAATCTCACGATTCCTACGAGCTGGGGGGGGGGGCTAACTGTTGGGGTCAAAATCGGTACGACGGAATTAATAACCAAAACTCGAGAAATCGTTTTATAAAACTCGAGAATCGTTTTATAAAACTCGAGAAATCGTTTTATAAAACTCGAGAATCGTTTTATAAAACTCGAGAAATCGTTTTATAAAACTCGAAGAATCGTTTTATAAAACTCGAGAAATCGCTTTATAAAACTCGAGAAATCGTTTTATAAAACTCAAGAATCGTTTTATAAAACTCGAGAAATCGTTTTATAAAACTCGAGAATCGTTTTATAAAACTCGAGAAATCGTTTTATAAAACTCGAGAATCGCTTTATAAAACTCGAGAAATCGTTTTATAAAACTCGAGAATCGTTTTATAAAACTCGAAGATCGTTTTATAAAACTCAAAGATCGTTTTATAAAACTCGAGAAATCGTTTTATAAAACTCGAGAATCATTTTATAAAATTCAAAGATCCTTTTATAAAACTCGAAGGTCGTTTTATGAAATCCGAAGATCATTTTATAAAACTCGAGAATCGTTTTACGAAACCGTGAAAAACCGAAATAGCCGTAAAACGTGAACTAGTCGTAACTAGTTCGCCCATCGGCGAACTAAGCCGGCCCGACTTAGTTTGCGGATGGGCGAACTAAGAGGCACTCTCTAGTTCGCCCATCGGCGAACTAAGCCGGCCCGGCTTAGTTCGCTGATGGGCGAACTAGGAAGTGATCAACTAGTTCGCCGATGGGCAAACTAGGAACTGCTTGACTAGTTCGCCCATCGGCGAACTAAGCCGGCCCGGCTTAGTTCGCCGATGGGCGAACTAGAGATTTCCCGGATACTCCGCGTCTCGATTTCCCGCATTCCCGATTCGAAACTTACGCCTTTCGACAAGGTCACGTTCTAAACTATGGCCGAAACATCTCCCGTTCCATCTCGATCGGTCTTACCGTTCGAGTTTTACGATAAAAACCGTAAAACTTTGCTTTCTCGGAAAGAACTCGAGGAAATCGTATAAAACGGCAACGGTTAAACAAAACACCGAACATTGCCTAAACTATACGATTTATTCGAGATTTCTCGTTGAAATCATAAAAACGCGTTTTTATGTAAAAAACGCCGAGTAAGTCGTAAAAAACGTGTTTTTAATAAAAAGTCGAGTAAAACGTAAAACCTTGCGATTAACTCGAGTAATTTATTAAAAACGACGTCAGATCAGGAAACGATCCCGTAAAAAGTCGGAAAACGGATTTATCACAAAACGGGTCGGAAGGACCTAAAACGCGATAAAAACCAATCTCGCGATTTCAACGGAATCTAACCCGCAGATTTGATAATGTTTTGACGGTTTACTCGCAGAAGGAAAATAAAAGTCAAGTTTAAAGATAAAAGGAAGGTTTGAAGAGAAATAGAAGATTTCCGCGGAAGAAAAGGAAGGATCGAGAAGAATGGAAAATTCCCGATTTAGTCAAATCTGGGCGAAATGGAAAGATCGNTTTAAAGATAAAAGGAAGGTTTGAAGAGAAATAGAAGATTTCCGCGGAAGAAAAGGAAGGATCGAGAAGAATGGAAAATTCCCGATTTAGTCAAATCTGGGCGAAATGGAAAGATCGGATAGCCAAGGCGAGGAGTATATAAATAGGAGGTCTAGGGCAGAAGCAAGACACACGAAATTCAGAGCTCTCACCACCAAAATTAGCAATTAGGAATATTTCCGTTTTTCTGTTAGCGAGCTGCGCCTCAATTAGGGTTTTCGTTCTTAAGCTTTTCGGCTACTCTTTTGTACCAGTTCTATTCGGAATAAGAACCTCTTTGCTCTCTATTTCGTTTATTTTCATTCAAATTCTAAGTTATTGTTTTCTTATTTTTCGTTGTGCGGCTCTGCAGATAGCCGGTTCCTCTGAAAACTTAGAGTTTTCCCGAAGTTTCCTTTTTTACGATTTATTTGACAGTGAGTGGATTTCGACACCCACAAGCATGCAAAATAAACTTTTGTGGGATGGGAAATGAATTTCTTCAGGTCAACGAAGCTATCATTGAAGTGAACTCTTCTCACGCGTTCTATAATCACGATAACTAAACTCAACAATTCCTTCGTTGCTGTTGTTGTTTCCTCATTGGTAATTGATATACCATGATTTTGACCCACTTTTGGTCATATTTTCTATATGTTTTTATTATAATTATCTATGTTTTGGAGTCTATTAGGTATGTTTTCAGGTTCATGAGCATTTTGTGGTAAAGTGATGATTTAGGTGCATTTTGGTGCTTAAAGAAGAATTTTCCAAGATGATTATGAAGATCCGACACAAGAGATACATATCGATCGATACACACCCTGTGTTATCGATCGATGACGCTTCCGTAGAAGTTGAAGTCGAGATACTCCATCGATCGATGTACGCAATGTACCATCGATCAATACAGAGCGTGATGAGCAAGATTTATTTGGCCAACTTGAAACCCAAGTTCTCACCAAATTACAAGACTGCCCCTGACGAGTTTTTAACCTAATTGTACTCCATATTTATAGTTATGCCTATGAACCCTAGAAAGATACAGAAGATTCGAGTTTTGTATTCTATTTTATACTTAGCAATAAAGGCATTTTCTTTTCTTCTTATTCTTTTGCTATGAATCTCCTAGCTATGTCTGAGTAGATTCATATGTTAGATTTGGGGTTCAAATAGTTATGAGGGATTAGCCCCAACTATGGATTGTTGAGTTGTTATATTCATTATCCAAATGAACCCTAATGCTTACTCTAGACTTGCTACCTAAAGTATTGATTATGGAGTGACTAATCTAATAGTCATCTTCCTGAAATCATTTGGCTAAACCCACACTCTATTAAGGCACGATGCGACAGCCGGTCTGATAGAAATTCTCGGGTGAACAAAGTTCGATCCGATCTGATACTTTATATCGATTGATACTTTATATTGATCGATACTCATCTAGAGTTATCGATCGACGACAGCTTATATCGATCGACACTGCGATAGCAACATCGATCAATGCAGTCGGCAATCATATCAATGGACGAGTCTAACTAGAGACAGCTATAGATTTGTCTAAGGGTTGAAGTTCTCATATATTTGCAAGTAATTCGTTAAGACATCCATAGATTTATAATCCTGATTTTCGGAATAGTAACCTTGAATCTAACTATTTCTCTTCATTGTTTTCAAACCAAAACCTTTTTTCCTTAGAAACTTACCATTGCTACTTATTTTATTTACTGTTTTAAACATTTTTCAACCTAGCTTAATCACTTAGGATTATATCTTTTGTGACTCTAGTTCCTTGTGGATTCGATTCCTAAGTACTACGATTGAACCTCTTATTTGAGAGAGTAAAATCACTCCTTAGGTTAAACATTTGAGTGACATCAGTAATCATGTTCACTCCTCCATTAGCATCCATCTGAATCTAATCTTCAACTGTTTCTAAACAAGGACCGTTCCTTTGCTTGTTCTTGTCTCGAGGCTGCATAGGGAAATTTAGATGGGAGAACGGAACATACATGACAGCAGCACCAACATAGGAAGAAGACATGATGTCAGAAAACGAGTTAGGAAGCATAGAGGAGGAGGAGGAGGAGGCAGTGAGAATCTAGGTAAGTGTAAGAGACTAAGTAAGTGAGATTTGTTCAGAGTTAGGACCCAAGTTGACGAAATCTTGATAAACATTATCCCAACTAGATTGTTGTTGTTGTTCATGACTCCATGAGACATTTGGTGTGTCAAACTGATTTTATTTCTCTGGAATTGTTGATCACAAGGAGGTTTGATGTGAAACTGCAGAAGTGTTAAAAAAGCATGAGGACAGTCTTGTGGGCTGAGATGGAACTCAGAGAGCTCTTCCACATTAACATTGTTGTTTCTGTTCAAGTTCTAACTCTATTCGGTAAATAGATCCTCAGAGATGGGATGCAGCATGTGGGATAGCTTATTAATAGCAATTTGGGTGCCAAGAGTGGACTATGAATATAAACACTGGAGGATTCTGGGTATGCAATATTCTTTAGCTAAATGTCTCTGCTGGTCTCTTAACAGTGACTGTCACCATAAAGCGTAGTTCATATTTTTTTTATTTTACAGCTCACATGCTGTACGATTTGGTTCTGCTCTGGAACTCGTTTCTCCTTTATATCCACATGGCATATGTTTCTTGAAATGGCTGGTATTAGGAAGGTATTATAGTAAATCTTTTTTGTCCAAATGGGTTTGAGGTGAAACTTTATTACAACATTTGTTTCTGCCTTCTGATATATCTCAAGTATATTTTTATCAATAACATGGATTACAAGGAAGCTATCTTGCTTTCAAAGAGAAGCTTGACCTAACGCAGCCGATTCATTTTGAACCTTGTAAGCTTGACCTAACGCAGCCGCTTCATTTTGAACTTGAACGCTGTGTTGAATCGTCAAAATGCTCATACCACAACAATCCAAATGTTGTTTCAGTCTTTTGCAGACACAAGGACAACGGTACGAGCTCAAGGCGGCGAAGTAGCCGCTTCCAACAAGTGGTCCCAAAAGAATGTCTGACTTTGGTTTGGTTTACACTAACCGTAGTTAGACTCTAAGTTAGGGAATATCACACTTGATATTTGTTGTAGTAACATGATCATCAAGGTCTCACTTTCACGAATCTGCACCTGAAATCGTGATGACAAAACCAAACTTCCACACAGCTTGAGAGAGAGAGAGAATATAGTACCTCTGAATCTAGTTGCATGATTCCAAGACTCGGATATCCTGATTTTTACTACTCAGACCTAACATGTAGCAAGTTTAATGCTGTTTGAAATTTGCTAACTGCCAGAGTTTTTATGAAGATGTCAGACGGCTTCTTCTCAGTTGTAATCTTCACAACATCAATGTCACCACTCGCAATGATCTTCCGAATTTAGTGACACGTGACATCATTGTGCTTCATTCACTCATGGTTCACATTGTTCTTGGTGAGTGTGATAGCAGTTTGAGAATCACAGAAGATCTCCACACTCTTCTGATCATAGCAAAAATCTTTCAGTAGCCTTTAAGCCATACAGCTTCTTTCACAGCCTCCGTTAGTGACATATACTCAGATTCTTTCGTAGACAATGCAACAACACGCTGCAATCCTGATTTCCAGCTTGTGGTAGTTCCTCCATGAGTGAATATTAACCCCATATTTTATCTTCTTTTATCAGGATCTGCAGCAACGTCTGCGTCATGAAACCAGTAACCTTGAAGTCTGAGCTTTTTTAAACAATAGCTTCGTGTTTAGAGTACCCTTGATGTATCTCAACACCCACTTGACTCCATTCCAGTGAACTTTGATTGGGTTGCTCATATATCGACTGATAATCTCCACTGCATAAGCAAGATCAGGCCGGGTTTCTATCATGGCATACATGATACTGCCCACAACATTAGAATAAGGAACTGACTTCATAAACTCTTAATCTTTGGCTAGCTGTTCTTCGGTTGCAGCACTCAACTTATAGTGTGATCCTAGAGGCGTTGACACAGACTTTAGCTCTAGCATCCCATAAATGTCAAGGATCTTATTCAGATATCCTTCATGTGATAACCACAACTCACCAGCAGATCTGTCTCTAACAATCTCCATACCCAGTATCCTCTTAGCAGTACCCAGATCATTCATTTCGAATTTCAAACTGAGTTCATCCTTAAGTTGTTGAATAGCATCTCGGTTCTTGGCTGCTACTAGCATATAGTCCACATAGAGAAGGAGATACATCTTTGATTCATCTAGTAAATCCTTGATGTATGCACATCTATCATAGTCGCTTCTCACAAAACCAATCTCGGTCATGTAAGCATCAAAATTTTCATTCCATTTAGATCTTCAAAACCTTCTGGTGGAGTCATTTAGATCTTCTCATTGAGCTCACCATGCATAAAAGCGGTTTTAACATCAAGTTTCTCTAGTTCCATATCTTCTTGAGCAACCATAGACAACAATATCCTAATAGATACGTGTTTGACAACAGGGGCAAAAGTCTCATGGTAATCAATTCCTTCTCTTTGAGCATAGCCCTCTGCCACTAATCTAGCTTTAAATCTCGACTGTTCCACTCCAGGTATTCCAAGCTTATACTTTCATATCCAACGACTTCCAATAACTCTCTTATTTCCAGGTCTCTTCACCACTATCCAAGTGTGATTCTTGGCTTGAGAACTCATTTCATCATCCATGGCAGCTTTCCATTCTTCACTGTTCACACTTATTACAGCTGCTCTGTAGTTTTTGGGTTCTACTTCTCCACCATCCTCTGTGGTGTAGTGGGCTTCAGAAAAGTAATCATCATCATCGAAACATCTAGAAGGTCTTACTTCTCTCTTATCTCGATCTCGTGCCAAGTGATAACTCAGAGGTGTTTCACATGTACTACCATGGCTAACATCACTTCTCCTAATAGATGATGGAGATAAAGATGCAAAATGTTTTCTTATACCCTCTTAATCATTGTAAGTAGCTCCAACAAAGGTGATATCATCTTCAGCTTCCAAGTCTAGATCAAGGTACGAACTAGGAGATTCATCTTCTTCATCACCCACCAGAAGAAAGCTGTCTTGTTACCACATCTTTGTATGAAGCATTCTCTTGAAACAATACATTTCTGCTCACGACACACTTCTTTTCTTCGAGCAACCATATCTTGTATCCCTTAACTCCATTAGAGTACCCCACACGAACTCCTTTCTTAGCTCTAGGACTAAGCTTACCGTCATTGGTGTGAACGAATGCAACACACCCAAATCTCCGAAAATAGCTGTAAGCTGGTGTCCTACCATACCATTTCTTGTCAGGGATGTCAAAATTCAGAGCAAAGGATGGAGTTTTGTTGATGAGAACAGCTGAGGTATGTGTAGCTTCAGCTTAGAACTTCTTTGGAAGGCCAAAATCACTAAGGATGCTTCTCACCTTCTCTATAAGTGTTATATTCATGTGCTCTGCAACCCTGTTTTTTTGAGGGGTATAAGAGCATGTGCGGTGACATTGAATACCCTTAGTCTCACAGAATTCATCAAAATGTCTGTTACAGAACTCGAGACCATTGTTTGTCCTTAGTGTCTTTACTTTCTTCCCGCTTGGGTTTTCCACAAGATTAATCCACTCAACAAACTTCTCAAAGGTTTCATCTTTTGTTTTCAGAAAGTAAACCCATACCTTTCTGGTATGATCATCCACAAAGAAGATGAAGTACTGGCATCGTCCCAGAGACAGTGGCACTGTAGGAGCTCCCACATGTCAGAGTGAACGTATTCAAGCTTTTCTTTAGTATCATGCTGAGATAAGTTAAAAACCCACTCTCCTGGCTCACCATAGATACAATCTTTACAAGGTTCCATGCTTGAGCAAGATTAATATTTTTCATGCTCATGTGACCGAGTCTTCGGTGCCACAGAACTGTATCATCTTGTCATACTTTCAGGACTTCTCTTGATGCAGGTCGCCATTGCAGCAGGTACAAGGTATCATACCTTCTTCCCGTGAGTAGTGTATGATCTCCGGCTTTGATACTAAGAATCCCATTTTCTGACTCAGACTTGTAACCAGCTTTCTCCAGTGTCCCAAAGATAGAAGGTTTCTATCCATCTCAGGTATGTATCTCATGTTGGTAAGAGAATACTGAGGTATGCTTCATTCTTGACCCTCATGGTACCAACTCCTCTAACCCTGGCGACCATTTGATTTCCCATTCTTACAGAACCTCCAGCATTTTCATTTATCTTTTCAAACCACTATTTCTTGTGAGTCATGTGGTAACTACAGCCGGTGTCCATAACCCTCTCATCTTCTAGATGTATATCAGTTGAAGAGAGTGTAGAGACCAGCAGCTTCTGCAAGGTTTCCGTTTCATCCTTACGAGTCTCCCCTTCTCCGGTTATAGTCTTTTGGTCGAGTTTGACCTTTGTTCTTGTTAGGACAAGATGCCTTAAAGTGACCATCTTCCCCACAGTTCCAACATCCCTTCTTGGACCTTGATTTAGATCGAGTCCGTGGGGACTTGTTGTTTTTCTCTCGACGTTCAGACCTTCCTCTTTATTCACCTTTACCCTTCATGAATAAGCTTTCAGCTTTTCCTTTAATACTCTTCTTGTTAGATCCAAACTCAAGCTTCTTTGAGTAGATAGCAGAAATCACTTCATCTAACTTCAGTATGGACCTATCAGTGCCATACTTTAAAGTATCTCTCAACTGGTCAAAGGGTTTAGGCAGAGACATGAGAAGCAAGATAGCTTGGTCCTTATCTGAGATAGCAACGTTTGTGTTTTCCAAATCTGTAATAATCTGAAAAAACTCATCAACATTACCTTCTATGGAAAGATTCTCAGACATCTTGAACCCATAGAGCTTTTGTTTGAAATATATCCGGTTTGGAAGGGTTTTTGACATGTATAGTTTGTCAAGAGAACTAATCATAGCAGCTGCAGGCTGGTCCTTCTTGATCTTCCTTAAGACTTTATCAGTTACCCTTAAGAAAATAGTACTTCTAGCCTTTCTTTTCTTCTGATCTAAAGCTTCCAACTTTTCAGAACTTTTCTTCGCTTCTTCTTCAGTCTGTTGAGATCCAAGTTGGACCTCCACGTCTTTGGTTTCCTAAAGAGCAGCACTCAGACCCAGAATATCCAGATGGGCCATAAGCTTCTCTTTCCACATCGTGTAGTCACCACGACCCTCAAATTTCTCTATCTCTATTCGAGCTGAAGACATTGTTCAATGTTGTGTAACATCTTTACATATCCGTGTACACTCTATGCTCTGATACCACTCTGTTAAGTTTCTTTACCCTAAAGGCGTCGACTTTTCTTAGGAGAAGACTGAACAAACCAAGAACAGAGCTACGAGAACAGGGGAAACAGAGTTGTGGTTGCTAAACAGTAAAAACAAGAAGAGGATGAGATTATTAAAGACAACAAGAGAGGGAGCACACACGAGATTGTTAACCTAATTACACCCATTAACTAGGGTGTTAGTCTAGGCCGAGTCTTTGACTCGGAATCCACTAGATTCAGATAGTGTTTACAAGAGGAGCTACAAGTGACCCATATTGATGCCCTTCACTAGCACTCAAGATTCACTCTGTCAACTCCTAAAGCTAGAGAAAGACTTAAACACAAAGTTTAGACTTTTACAAGTTTTTCTCTCTTTTCACTATCTCTGTAGTTATCTTTCTTACCACTCGCTCTATACAACAAAACTCTCTATTTATATTGAAGTCTGTACCTTGTAAGCTTGACCTTACGCAACCGCTTCATTATGAACTTGAACGCTGTGTTGAATCGTCAAAACGCTCTTACCACAACAATCCAAATGTGCTTTTAGTCTTTTGCAGACACAAGAACAACGGTACAAGGTTCAGGCGGCGAAGTAGCCGTTTCCAACAAGTGGTCCCAAAAGGATGTCTGACTTCAGATTGGTTTACACTAACCGTAGTTAGACTTTGAGTTAGGGCATAGCACACTTGATATTTGTTGTAGTAACTTGATCATCAAGGTTTCACCTTCACACAACTAACTAAATTTCCAATTACAATCATCTCTCTGTTTATACTCCTCCCTTGACTGTAACTTCTTTCTCTTCTCCTTATTTGCAGGTACAAGCTCCTTCTCACGTGTTTGGATCATATCACCTTCCTCAACATCAGCCCTTTCTTTTCATAAACCAATCAGCTTCACTGGCATCTTCACGACTAGCCAAATCGGTAATATCCTTATTGGCCGTGCTGCAACCACAGCCATGAGAAGATATACTATGACGTGATGATATAATATTGCATGGAACATATGAAAATAATGAACAATGTCTTCAATCCCTTTTTGTCTCAAGTGTAAACATAAGAAGAAGTCTCTATCCAGAATTCCAGATCATAAATCCACAATCTAATGCTTGTAGAGTAGAGTCAGATTGTTAGGTGAAACCAAAGTATTGTGAACAAGAGTTTGAAAGTACGGCTCTTGTCCTCGTTTGTACTTTTTTTTTAAAGAGCCATTGTAGGTCTACATATATTATCATATAGTTCAATCCTGAAGCTAATGAATACTTATAACGAAAATCTACTTATTTAAGTGAAAAATTTATATCCCTTTGTGTTTAAAATTTATTTTCCATGGTCAAATCTTGTGTACTGGCTATTTTTTTCTTCAGACATGGACTCTTTAGTCTTGATTTGGGATTTTTATAAGTAAATATATGTATTGCCTGCTACTGAATCCTAATTTGATATATGAAATCACCCAAAATTTGTCCGTTTCTCCATAGTCTCAAATGTTGCATTAGAAACAAATCCTACTCCATGAAGCAGACTTTTAAAAAAACCCACCACAAGCCAGAAGTTTGATATGAAGCAAACCTAGTATGTAATTACAAAAGGAAAAAGAAAATCAGCAAGCAATGCAGGCGACATTAAGAGGTTGTACTTGTTCCGTCTACTCTTGTTTAAAGTTGGACCTTTGTATAAATCATAAATGTATTATAACAAACTAATAGAAGATTAAGTCTCTTTTACGCATTTGTGTGTGTAAATCATTCTTCTAAGATATTTGGGACTGCAGATATTTCTTTTTATAATTCAAAAGTTCTAACTTCGTGATCGTACCCGTAAAACGAAAATTAACTTTAAAATTTATTTATTTTTGCAACTGTGGATGTTTTGAACGAGATATAAATATCTTTTTAGACTGAAACCTGCGGTTTTCTAAATGACGTCTACGACATAACTTGATTATGCCTAACCAAGCAAATGGCGATTTAGATAGATTTCTTTTGACATAAATTGGTACATGTAAGTATGTCACATTCAAAATCATTTCGTTTTCTACATTGAAAGAGCTTAACTAGTAGACCAACGCATCGATCGTTGATGTTTAGCGCATATATATAATTATCTTTTGCATACCTGAGATGTTAACCCTAGGGAGAAATAAGATCAAACCCAACTACATTTTCCATGCGTCATCAACTGCGTCATGACACACAATACTTGTAGTGTCTTGTACGAAGCTTAGTATAGCTAGTTGGACGTTCTTTTCAGTAAGATAATCACTGAAGGTCTAAAATATTAAAGGGTAAAAAATACATAAAAGAGTAATAAGTTTTTCAGGCGTTTTCCTTTTTGACATGCATGTAAGTCAGTCACCAATAATGTAACTCAGCCGACCCCAGAGATTTATAAAGAAGAAGCGACAAAATTAGTAATTAATATATTGGATATTGGACCAGTAAAATCTACATTTCGTTAGGTCAAAATCCATTTGTACGTTGATTTGAATTTATCAAATATCATACAACACTTGCATTAGAAAACATGGAACACCACAATTAGACTAGTGTTCGTTATAAGAGAAGATAACCCGCATTGTATTATTAAAAAAAACGGAAAAGTGAAAAATGGAAGATCTTAGTAATGATGAGGAGGATAGATCATGTCGATGATCTTTGTTTTGTTTTGATCTTTCTTTCTTAGTGTAATGATTTTAGTCCAAATACATTTAATCTGTAACACTATTCAAAGTTGCTTTCGACTGAGACGAAAAAATAGTTTAAAGTAATGGTTGAAGGTGATGTCTGTGCAGTTGAACCTATTGGAAGTTAATAACCATGTAATTATTGGAACTATCAATAAAGTCCAACGATTTTGATACATTTTGAGCTGATCATGGTTTTGATTACTTTACTTAAGACACACCACTAGAACGATATGGTCAATGTTTCAGAGAACATGCGGTAAACTATTTAGTTTACCAATTCACTGCAGGTTTCCTGGATTCAAAATTTCTATCTACTTAAATATAAATACTTTTGAAATATAAGGTTCATATGAGCAAGATGTAGATACCAAGTCATAGTGAATATATATAAGAATAGTTGGAAAAAAAACAAGAAACAAAAAGGGGAGTCCCCATATCAATTTTGGTTTTTAACATGATCTCAAATCATATAAGTAAAGAGGAACCCCTTTACGTACCTAACTATTGTTTGTTGGCTCTACGTACGTATCTATTTTATTAATCATAAATGTGTAATTTACAATTACTAAAAGGTGTACAATACAAAGAATATGAGACTTCTAATGTTTCTTATTGACTTATAAGTCATCCAACATGATTGATTAAAATTAAACAAGTTTAATTAGTTTTTGAGCCATGATCTGATTTTGATTGAGCCCTAGCCTCTTTCTTTGACATTTTATGTATATCTAATTTGAATATTTGGTTCCTCTTACATTAGTATTATTCATATTTGCTTTTTTACGTCATGCTTTTTTTTTCTCGATTGACTCATCAAAGTATCTTTCTGTGTATGAACAGACTATGCGTACCCTATATGCATCTATATATCCAATCTAATAGTGAATACAGATTTCATACATAACACAAACGATAAATGAATGTAACTAATTAAGCACCACATAGTAGGTGTGGTTACTATTTGTATATAAAAAATTATTTTTAAAAAAATCATGCAGAACGTATTCAACTGTAAGGATTTTGAAATATGTATCATAAAAAAATAAAAATAATTATTATAAATTATCATGATCTTATCATCGAAGGATCTGAGCTGCTGTGTAAAACTAAGTTATATTATTGTTGGATATTCATACAGATACGAATCAATACTTTCGGTTTATTTGCATACTCAAAGAGATGATATATTCATAGACTCCATTTCCATTTAGAAATTAATCTAAACCTTTTCATAAGTCAGAAATACCACCAGATTAATTAAAAATAAATATCATATATATAGTATTATATTTCATTTTATTTTATTTGTATTAATATGAAGCTGAACTTCCGGACACTTAAAACATTGGAACATCGATCAGGACGGANTTTCCATTTAGAAATTAATCTAAACCTTTTCATAAGTCAGAAATACCACCAGATTAATTAAAAATAAATATCATATATATAGTATTATATTTCATTTTATTTTATTTGTATTAATATGAAGCTGAACTTCCGGACACTTAAAACATTGGAACATCGATCAGGACGGACTTCAAATCGGATTTTGGAAAATTTGTCCACCCTTTTTAGTGGTACTTCTTATGTGCATTTACACAAATATCATTTCATCTTTTGTGAGAATATAAAAAAGAAACTAAGTGGCATTGGCAACACAGCCAATAGAGTAGAATAATAAAATCAATGAGATACAGTATAGTAGAACGACATAGTGGTTAAAACTCATATATTATCTAGTAGGTGTCTAATAAATCATATGTTAAATTTTTCTTTTTTTTTTGTAAAAAAATGGTTTTATCTCTTTGTCGAGAAGTCAAACATTGTAAATAGTTACTCCAAACGTGAATTAAATTTAAGTGGCGGAAGTCACATCCATACCCCTTTACCACTAGGTAGATTTTCATTGAAGCTTTCCGATCTACCCTCTCTGGTGTCCGGTGTTTTTCGTCGGCGCGTGAGAGGGTGGGTTATTTGTCTTTTATTCCTTTTACTATGTTTTCATTGATTTAGTGGTTTGCTTAAGTTTTTATGGAGAATTTAGATTTAGATCGTCTTGATTCAGTTTCGAGATCTGTCACATGTGGTGCTTGTTCCTTTTAGTACTTGGTCATATGGGTGGAGATTTATTCGGCCCTGGCTCCCTGATAGTTGATTCCTTTTTGGAAGTGTTGGGTTGTGTGTTGCGCCTATACAGGTATAGATCACTGATCTGTTGACGGGATGATACAATGTAGCCGCTAGGAGCGGCATTCTAACTAGTTGCTAAACAGACTTCATAGTGTGTTGCAAAGGATGATGTGGTGTATTGGGAGTCTTGGTTACAGTGTGTCTTCTCTGACTATAAGGTTCTGTTTTTTTAACCTCTATCTTGTTGTAGTGGTTGGTTATCAATGTTTTTGTTGTTATTTTTGTTTCCATTCGTGGTGTTGCTGAAGTGAGAGATACTGGTTCTTCTTGATGCCGGGTTCAAGCTTGTTCGACTGTAGCTGTACTGAAGCTAACCCTGGACAAAATTGATCAAGGAAATTGAATAAGAAGACATATCTATACATGAGAAGTTTATCATGATTTCGTTGAAGGTTATTAGAAATACGTCCACTACTTCTGGAATGGGAACACTTAGCTCACCTTGTTTTCAAAACAAAACATGTTTGATATCATATTGGGTAATCGTTTCATAGTGAAGATCCTTCTCACGAGTCTCGTAGTTGGTTAAAGTGGAACTTCTAAGTTTGCTATGGGCATCTGTGAGTTTAAGGAGTATGCGACAACATATAGTCATATTTGAATTCTCAGCTAAAGATTTGATGGAAATCTTGGAGGAGCCACATTCCTTTCCTCTTTTTCTCCATCTCATTGCTGATACAGTAAAAATCAAGATCAATATAGAACTTCGTAACAAACCGATTCAATGTTGATATACAAAGAACCGATCTCACTAAGCCCAGAGCATACAAGTAGAAATATCTCAAAAGAAGTGACGAGATGAATAAATAAAACTCAGAGAGAGACTCAAGATAGTTCATACAATTTTTCTGGATAAAAAACGACAAATGAATCTTCTTCCTCTTAAAAGCTTTGTTTCTTGTGTGTAACAACTTTCTGCAGCTTCCTTCCCTCGAGTTGTCCCGTGTCCATCTTTATTTAACTTCCAACGAATCTTTTTTTTTAACTGACACTTGTCTCTTCTAATTTCCTATAGCAAATCCTCCCTGTTGAGAACCTTGATCACGAGGTTTAAAAGTTGGAAACTTCCTTTGCTAGTCATAAAGAAACTCCAAAGTTGCTTCATCTTCACCTTGGTTCATCCACTTCACCAATACTTGCGTAGCTGCACGACCTTGCCTCTTAACCATTTTGCGCTCCAAAGTTCTCTCAGGCTCTTTGATCAATACATCCGATAACGCATTAGGTAACTGAGTTGAAGTGGAAACATTACCAACCAACACCTTCAATTGGGACACATGGAAAATCGGATGAATTGATGAAGAAACAGGTAACTGTAGTTTGTAAGACACTTGGCCACAACGGTCGATGATCTTATAAGGACCATAAAACTTAGAAGCAAGCTTGTTGTTTGATCTAAGCAACACTAATTGTTGCTTATAGGGTTTCAATTTGACATAAACGTAGTTTCTTATCTCAAAAGAACGCTCTATTTTGTGAAAATCTTCATTTTGGCACATACAATACTGAGCCCATAAGAGATGAAACTGCAACATTAAGATCATATCTTCTCTATCCTGCAAGGATATAGCGATCAAAGCAACCTTCGATTCACCAGGTAGCTACGGAAGATGCACCGGAGGAGTATGACCATAATCTGCTTCAAATGGAGTCATTAGTGTAGCCAAATGATAAGTAGTACTGTACCAATACTCTGCAAGTGGAAACTATTTACTGCACAACTGAGGTTTTTCAATAGTCATACCTCTCAAGTACGTTTCCAAAAAGTTGTTTACCATTTCTGTCTAGCCGATACTCTGCGGGTGATATGCGGTAGAGTAGTTTAATGCAACACCTTTAAGAGAAATTAACTCTTTCCAAAAGTCACTAACACCGAGTCACAGTCACTGACTATAGTCTGAGGGAAATCGTGTAAACAGAAGATGTTTTCGAGGAAAACTTGAGCTACAAATGCAGCAGTATAAGGATGTTTCATTGCCATGAAGTGGGCTGCCTTATTCAACCTATCCACCACCACAAAAAATCACAGACTTCCTACAAGAATTCGGCAACCCATCTATGAAGTCCATAGATTTGTCTGTCCAAACCGTTGTAGGAATTGGCAATGGCTGAATCAGACCAGGAGTAGCCACCATTTCATGCTTACACCGTTGACAAACACTATAGCTTATGAAAAACATCTGAATGTCTTTACTCATGCCTTTCTATTAAAATAAATTCTTTACACGCTGATGAGTCGCATCCCTTCCTGAATGACCACTACTACCAGAGCCATGAAGCCACTCAAGAACTATTCTTCTCAACGTAGCAACATCAGAAACCTCTAGATTTCTATTTCTTCTTAATATATTTTGCGTCCAAGAAAAATGCTTATGAGCATCTGGTTTCTTCTTTAACTCTTCAATCATCTTCTTAGTCATTGAATCCATATCATATCCTTCTTGAATATGTTTCAAGAAATCATAATCAGTAACAGATAAAACCTTGCTCAGTACCTCAAATCCTTTGACTCGAGACAGAGCATCTGCAACAAGATTGTCTTTGTCTTATCTGTATTGTATTTCATAATCGAACTCCAGAAACTTTGGTAACCACAGTTGTTGAATTGGTGTGTTTAACCTCTGCTCTAGAAGATACTTTAAGCTTCGTTGGTCTGTTCTAGTTATGAAATTGTCGTTGAGTAGATAATGTCGCCATTTCTGCACTGTAAATACCACAGTAAGTAGGTCTTTCTCATAAATGGACAAATGCAACTGCAAGTAGGTCTCTTGAGATGACGACTGATATACGTCATAAGGTGTCCCTCCTTCATAAGTACTGCTCCTATACCACTCCCACACGCATCTGTCTCCCCTACAAATTGCTTTGTGAATTCTGGTAAAACTAATACTAGAGCTTCACATAAGGTTGTTTTGAGTTCATCAAAAACAGTCTGAGCTTCAGTCGACAAAAGAAATGAGTCCTTCTTGGTTAAAGCTGTAAACGGACGAGCAATGCTACCAAACCCCTTCACAAATCTCATGTAATAACCAGCCAAACCTAAGAACCCTCACAATTGTTTCAAGTTTGCAGGTTGTGGCCATTCCTTCACTGCCTTTAATTTTTTTTTATGTTTCAGATAGCGACCAGGAATATACTTTTCATCGCAGTAATAGTAAAGACCTTTTGCTCTTCTAGCACTCATTTCCTCATAGGAAAGAAATGGCTGAAACTGCTTCACCCATTGTTTACGCTTGTCAATTCCCACCACATTCACTCTCTTGACCTCTGCAGATTTTTGATATTGTAGTAAGCACTTAGTGTTGTTACTCTGCGACTTCCCACTAGACCAATTCTGTGAAGGTGGTTTACAAGGGTGAGTTGTTTCATATAATCTTTCCAACATTAAGTACTCTCTAACAAACTTCGATTGAAACCTTCTCACATGCATCTGAGTGTCATTGTTCAGCCTGCCAAATATGTGCTTACTAAGTACTTCTCAGGTAGCTTCACTTTGTTACGAATTACTTTAAATTTGGTATGATAGTGACCAATTCCTTATGTCTCCTGCAACTTTTTCAATTGAACAATCGGATCATCCAAAATCTCTTCAAATCTTTCTTTCAATAGGAATTTATATTGCTCCAAATCATGAAGTACATAAGCTTCCTCTTCAGATGGAACAATCGATTGATGCCATGCTGCGGCCAATTGATCAAAATGTATAGAAGCTAAACGTACTTTTAACTCCAATGGTGTATTATCAATCGCGAAGAACTCTTCCACTTTGAACAACCATTCTCAGAATTTTTCACCCTTAAATCTTGGAAAGTCAACTCTCCCCAATCTCGTCATACCATTCTAAGTCGGATGAATTGGTTGACGATGATTGCGATTCTGATAGTTGTAAAATTCTTCATATGTTGGAGATGATCGTGGATTGTGATCAGTGTTGATTCGTTCTGCACTCGTTGAAGCTATCGTCAGATTGGTGTTGATTTGTAACACACAATTCGCTTCAAAAATATCAGCTATCTTCATTTCGACAAACACCTTCTGTTCAGATATTGCTCTCTCCAATGCTTGAATCTTTCTGCCGATCGATTACTCCACATCATGAGTTACTGCTTCTTTCCGTAAAGCTTGGGATCGAGTTTTTGCCATCGATTCTGAGGTTCATTTGACGTCTGATACCTTTGATACAATGAAACTCAAGATCAATATAGAACTTCGTAACAAATCGATTCAATGTAGATATACAAAGAACCAATCTCACCAAGCCAAGAGCGTACAAGTAGAAACAGCTCAAAACAATGACGAAATGAATCAATAAAACTTAGAGAAATAAAACTTAGAGAAAGACTCGAAATAGTTCACACTTTTTTTTTGGATAAAAAGTTACGAATAAATCTTTTTCTTCTTTTTAAAAGCTATGTTTCTTCCGTGTAACAATTTTTACAATTTCTTTCTCTTAAGCTCATTTTTATTTAACTTCCAGCATCTCATTTTCTAACTGACATGTGTCCCTCCTCGTTTCCTATAGCAATTGCGGAGACCATGGGCCATCTAAATCTGATTACAGTCATATGTAACCTTTGTTACTCCGATTTGATTGCAGGACAGAATTGCAGCAGAGATGGTGTAACTGCTTTGTCCAAGTTGTGACACGACATCTTTATTTCTCTCACGTCTATTGTTGTATATTTTTTGGTTTTCTTCCCTTTTTTTTTTTTTTTTTTTTTA
>CAKOAT010091155.1:12550-44127 GCA_932364175.1 Eruca vesicaria subsp. sativa | reverse complement strand
TAGTAGAAATTTATATAACTTATTATTTTCGTCTTAATGTTAATTATACACGTTCTTTACAACGTTAAAAACATTTTGCATGCGAGGAGATGTAATATTTTAGCCAAAAAAAAACATGTAATATTCTTTTTTTTTCTTTGAAAGTACGACGACATGTAAAATTCATTATTTACTTTTTAACATACGTCATAAAAACCTTATTGTTTCTTACCATTGTGTCGACGTCATCAAAATAAGAGATATTTACATGTTAAATGCATACAAACATAAAAAGAAGATGAAAGCACAAAAAAAAAGAGTTAGAACTTAGAATGAATCAAAAGAATGAGTAATTTCAACTTGGAATTGTCCCACGGTTGCATTGTAATGATATGATAATAATATCTTTTGTCACAATATAATAATATGTGTCTGTATATAATATTCACACTAAACGTCTACATCGCATGCTTCCTTCAAACATTTGGCCTCTTTAGCTCTCACATATAACTCCATACCCATCCAACATTTACTCGATTGAGAAGGATAACTTGTAAATTGTATTTTTTATTTTCTTGAGAATGCAACGGGAAAGAAAATGGGAAGAGCACCATGTTGTGAGAAAATGGGGGTAAAGAGAGGACCATGGACTCCAGAAGAAGATCAAATCTTGATCAACTATATTCATCTCTATGGTCATTCTAACTGGCGAGCGCTTCCCAAACACGCAGGTGGTTTCAGTTTCATTTTTATATTTCTCTCTGTCAATAAATCTTGATCAAATGTTCCAAAATAAATATTGATCTGTAAGCAATACTCATCAGTCTCATCTGGTGTTTTTGGAGAATTTGTTTAGGTTTACTTAGATGTGGGAAAAGTTGCAGACTACGTTGGATCAATTATCTGAGACCAGACATCAAACGTGGTAATTTCACTTCTCAAGAAGAACAAACTATCATCAATCTACATGAGGTCTTGGGCAACAGGTTTGTCTTTGTTTGCTTAAAAAAGTTATCATCAATATATATTTTCAATGATTTCTTGAAGGAGGATTAAAAAAAATGTTTATGGGTCAACGATTTTATTTTCCTTTTACTTTTCTCACTTTGCAAATTTTCTTCGTTTCAATTACTTTGAGTAGACTTGACATGGTGTAAGATTATATTCCAACTTGCATTAACTTTTAACACTGTGGGGCTAAGGAGATTCATACCCGTGATTTACTCAGTGTCAAAAGATTAATTACTTAGTTTTCATTGTTTTTAAAATTGCAAAAAAAAAACCTTCAGTACCACTATTAGACAAGATATGCACCTCGATCGATGCAAAACATATGCCTTATATTAGCTTTTGGTTTGTTGTCTTCTATTATCGCCATGTTTTCGCTTTAAAAAGCAATATTAAAGTAACAAATTGATGAAATCCATACAATATTATACAGTATATATGTAAGACACTTTTCCTAACAGTGATGTGTTGTTTCCTTTGTTATTATTTAGATGGTCTGCGATTGCTGCAAAGTTGCCAGGACGAACCGACAATGAAATAAAAAATGTTTGGCACACTCATTTGAAGAAAAGACTAATCAAAAATAAAAACAATGGCGGAGTCACCAAAGAAATTAACAGAACTAACGAGACCACACGTGAAGACAAAGAATCTGTGATTATCGAGACAACCTCTACGCAACAGTTAACAACACCTGAGATTTCAAATAATAACAAGGCGGACGATCTGATGTCGTACAAGGATATCTCTGCATTGGTTGATGAGAGTTTTTGGACGGACGTCGTATCGGTAGGTAATAAGAATGATATAGAGAAAATGATAGAGGACTGGGAGGGAATGCTAGATAGGAATAGTAAAATATATAGTTATAATAACTCGAAGTTGTATAATGATGATATGGAGTCTTGGTTTGAGCTTTTCACTAGTAATCGTGGGGTTGAGGAATTTTACGACACACCCGAGTTCTGATTTTAACTTTTTGTTGTTTGTGTCGTTAAGACTTGGAAGAGTCTTTTTGTAAACCAAATGAATATTTCCTCTATACCCGTCTTTGAGTTATATGTCTTTCTGTTGAAACAAGTAGTGAAGTGATATTACGTCGTGGAGAACTGAAGTTATATCCTGTATTCACTATATGGAGGAACAAAGTTACATCACATAGAGATTACATCATGTAGTTAGTGGAGAAGTTAGTTTTAGTCTAATAGACTCTATTTTTAAAAATTTATGCAAGTAGTTCATTGTATTCATAAAATCTATACTATAAAACCAACATATTTAATGAAGTAGACAAACAAATGTTGTTTCAAATTAGTATGAGAGCCAGATTCTGAAACTGAAAAGAAGAAGCCGCTACTTCAATAAAGTGTGGGACCATCGGCAATAAAGTTATGGCTACTGGGACCACTGGATCGAAGTAATGGAAAATTTCTTCCATGCAAAGGGGCTATGGAGCATGAACGAGATTGGTTTTGAGGAGCCATCAGTCACACAGTATTGACTGAACAGTAGAGACGACAACTCGACAATGCCAAGACGAATGACCATAAGATGAAGCACAACATGTATCAAGCCATTAATAAGATTACACTTGAGCAAATCTTGGACATGGAAAACTTCTAAAATCATTTGGGACTTGAGGAAGATAAAGTTTGGAAGCAATACTCGTGTGAAAATGTCACTTATGCAGAAGTTGAGAAGAGAATTTGAAGTGTTGGATATGAAAGATTTTGAGAGCATTAATGAATCGAGTCATGACCATCACCAATCAGATGAGAAGTAATGGAGAGATGATGGAAAACTCAAAGTTAGTAGAAAAGATACTCAGGACAGTGGTGTCAGTTGAGGAGGTAGAGATATAGATGCGAGGTATAAAAACGCTACAAAGCAGAGACATGGTGGGAGGTTTTCTTGATTTTGATGCACAGAAGTACACATGCACAAACTATTTGATTAGATCTATCACTTAACGTCTTGCTTAAATTAACCAGACCGGAATTGAAAGTGGTTTACGCAAATCGTTATTAGTTATTTAGTTTTAAAGGTTTTGGTTTTCAGAACATTTTGGGAAGCCACCTTAAGAGCACCCATATCATATTGATATTCACAATCACGGAAAAAATGATCATTTAATTCCTAAAGTATTTGAAATTAACATTTTTATTCCTCAACTATCTACTATGCAATTCAAATCCTCAGATGTTAGTTGATTTGGCAACATTAAATATAAGAAAAATCCACGTTAAAAACAAGGGATTTCTGTTAAATATGACTCAAAATTTGGTTTCAAATGTAAAAGTAAACTCAAACATGAATCAAATGCAAAAGTAACCTAAAAGATTATTGAAATTACAACCAGCCCCTTGTGAACAAAATAAAAACCCAAATTTCTTTTACGTTTCTAACCCACGTAACTATTTTATCCAGACGACTTTCAATTAAGTCGTCTGGACGACTTAGTTGAAAGTTGTCTAGTATAGTTATTCTTAAAAATAATTTAAAAACTTTGTAAAAAATATTTAAATAAGTGAAAAATTGAAATCATGTAATTAACATATGTTTTAAGAGATAATTGTTTTAGACATAGATAAGTGAAAGTAGTGAGTCATGATATTCTTTGGTTTAGGTTTTGCCTATATATGTTGTAGTATTGTATGTGTTTCTTAGGGTAAGATTTTCGAAAGCATAAATGTTTTTTTGAAAAACTTAAAATTTACCTAAGTGTGTTTATTTCTGTGTATAATAAACACTATTTAAGTATAATTTGATTTTATAACGTGGTTAGTTAGTTAGTTTTGTCAATTTAGTTTAGGGTTTAGGGTTTAGGGTCTGGACGACTTACTATTAAGTCGTCTGGTAAATATATTAAGGCAGACGACTTACTAGTAAGTCGTCTGATGTATAGTACCAACCGACGACTTAATAATAAGTCGTCCAAACCGGACCGAACCTTTGATTTTACCAATTTACTTTTAAACCTAACCGATTTTTTACTGGACATATATAAGATGTTTTTTTTTAACTCACTTTTTCGCAAAATTCAGAAAACCCTAATACTGTTTCTCTCAAAGGTGATTTCAAAGGCGATTTCCGTCGAATCTCTCTAATCCATCATTCTCACCGCCGGTTATCTCTCCGCCTTACCACCGCGTTATCACCACCGTTCTCACCGCCGCTTCCTCTAATTCAGATCTGAGAGGAAACCCTAGCACCGTTTCTCTTAGAGGCGTTTCGTTGAACTCTGCCGCCGGTAAGTTATATCTGAAAAAGAACATAAAACATCGTTCTCATTGTCGTTCTCATCGCGCTTCTTTTTCACATCTATTTTTGCAGATCTATAACTGCTGTGTCGAAGGCGACTATATCTTCTCCGAATTTTCAGATAAGCTTTCCAATGTTCTACTGGAAGTCTTGGTAGACTTATAATTAAGTCATCTGGAAAGTCTTCCACCTGGAAGACTTTCCAGACGACTTAAATATAAGTCTTTCAACTGGAAGACTTGAAAGACGACTTAATTATAAGTCGTCTGGAAAGTCTTCTAGACTTATAATTAAATTGTTATACTGGATGGTTATGTGTTTGAGATGGTTGTCTTTGATTGTTTTGCAGAAAAAATGGATATTCCAGAACTCCCCCGTAGGATACATACAGTAGGGCAAGAGCCCCCAGCATTGCATAGCATTTCGTATCATCCGTGTACGAATTTGTATACTTCTCTAAGGAATGCTCTTAATGATGACGAATATGAAGAGCTGAAGGAGTCTAAGTTGGGAGTTTTCATCAAGTTCCAAGAGCTGGAATTTGAATGGGCTTCAAGGCTGGAATTTGAATGGGCTTCAAGGCTGGTTCATGACATGCTCGGTTTCCAGCTCGACATAAAGAAGAAGTATGAGCTGTAGAGTCTTGTTGGTCCACAACCTCTGAGTTTTTTACTGTTAGAGTTTGAATACCTCACTGGTCTAAACTGCGAGTACATCGAGGACCTTGAGAGACCAAACTATTCTGTTACAAAGGAGTTGGATGCTTTCTGGGAGTTGTTGGGAGTTAATGTCAAAGCTGGGCCAACTACTGATCAGATAATAGAAGCATTTGAGAGATGCGAAGGGTGGTCTCCGGATGATCGCAAGCGGCTCGGGTACCTTGCCATCTTTCTTGGATATATTGAAGAAAAAAAGTTTTCAACCCCTACACGAGCTAGTCTGGCAATGCTAGTGATTGATCTAGAACGGTTTGAGAATTATCCATGGGGGAGCGTCGCGTTTAAGGTGTTGATGGATTTTGTGAAGGGAAAAGATATATCTGTTCGTTACACCATTGATGGGTTTATACAAGTTCTCCAGGTCTGAGTGTACACAGCTCTGCCGGAATTGGGTGCTACTTATGGTAATCCCATACCAAACAGACCGCTCCACTGATACTGGCTTACCAGGGTGGCAAAGGACGAAGATGCTTAAAGAAGTTACTGAAAGACAGGTATTTACTTCAGTCCAAAAGAATTTTTGAAAACTTAAGATTAAGTCGTCTAGAAAGTCTTCCAACTGGACGACTTAGTAGAGGACTTATTATCAAGTCGTCTGTAAAGTCTTCTAGCTGGATGACTTAGTAGAGGACTTATAAGAATACACATACGACTTAATAAAAAGTAGTCTGCTAAGTCATCCAGCTGGAAGACTTTCCAAACAATTTATGATTAAGTCGTCTGCTAAGTAGTCCACGTGGAAAATTTTCCAGATGACTTAATCATAAGTTTTTTGCGAAGTGTTTTCTTTTCATCTTTCTTTATCCGTCAAATATCTAAGTTTATATCTTCTATTTACTGCAGTCTAGGGTGATAAACTTTGTTGAGAAGGACACTGGTGAAATGTTTCCAAAATGGGACTTTGATGCTAATGACCCGGCCGCGGAGAACATAATTAAACTCATGTATAATCAGAGACCATGGATCGCAGGGAAGTCACCGGTATTTGGGTTAATACAAGGCCGGCCGCAAAGAAAGCGAAGAAAGTGATAGTTCTGGTGAAGAAAACAGTCCATGACCTCTTAAGAAACCTCGTAAAAAGCATAATGAAGAGCTACCTGCAGAGGTAGAGGAAGAGGGAGAGGCAGAGGAAGAGCTCCGTGTAGAGGCTCGCCCAGAGGTGAGTACCAATGTTGGTGGGTTGACCAAAGAGGATAATGAAAGAATCGTGAAGGATTCTTTGAAGGACGTACTCGATGCCATGAGTCAAGGGTTTAGGATGTGCCTTTCGGAGATCAAGTATCTGTCTGAAAGGGTGGAAGCCATGGAGAAGATCCTTGGTATCACCAAAAAAGGGAAAGGGACATCATCTCAAAAATCTCAACCTAAAACGCAAGAACCCGGGTTAGTAAAGCATCCTCTCACAACAAGAAATTGACTACACAATTTGAAATGGATCTTGCTGGGGAGGAAAGTGAAAGTAATAATGGGTCGAACGCGGGAAAGAAGAGCTTGCCCAAGGAGGGTAAAGAAATATATTTTGTCCGCAGGTGCTACTTTCTCGAAAGAGCTGAGTATTGTTCCGAGCCAGGAAAAACCTCTGGAATCGATCCTTCCATCCAGTCTTCCTCCAGAATCGAGCCTTCCTCCAGAATCGAGCCTTCCTCCAGAATCGAGCCTTGAACTATTGGAGAAACAAGTACCCATTGTTTCAGATTTAGTGAAGGAGCAAGCTAGATATCAGGAAAAGAGGGAAACCGCTTTGGTAGAAATTAAACGTACAAAGAGTGATCAAACAAGGAAACTTGCTGCCTCACAGAAATCTCATTGGCCAACAGCACGGCCAAAGTGATCATTCCAAACAAAAAATGAGCTCCAGTCTATAATCCTTTTGGACCAGTTAAAAGGACCAAATTGAAGGAGCTCGCTGACTGGTTGAAAACTGATCCGTAAGTGATTGTGTTTCCCATAATAGCTTGCTTTAATCTACAAAACTGATTACTTTTCAACATTTTGTGTTTGCAGTCACTATGACACACCTTTCGACGAAAAACCACGTACATCACCAACTATGTGGTATCACATCCTCTGAACCTCCTTATCTTGGCTGCACGACTGTGTAAGTCGTCTGATATCTTTTGACTATAATTCTACGTAGATGACTTAACAGCCAACTTACCATTAAGTCGTCTGGTAAGTCGCCTACGTAGAATACTTACCAGACGACTTAATGGTAAGTCGTCTGATATCTTCTGACTTGTTTTATTTTAAATGCAGCAGGTTGATGCTTGGATTAATGTGCTGAGGAAGAGGTATGCTGAAAATTCACAAGCGTTCAGGAGTGAGGGTTTGCTTCCTTGATCATCTCTTTTCTTAGCAATGGATATTCAACTACTCTGATTTTAAAGAATCTGAGTGTGATCACAACGGTTTAGGAAGAAGACTCCCTGGTGGAGCGTATAATTATTATCCAGGCGCTATACCATCATTTCGCCAATCGAACAAGATGTGGGGGGGGGGATATTGATGATATCTATGCGCCAGTGAACTACAACAACTGTCATTGGATTTTTATATGGATATTGATCCCTAAGAGACACATAGTCGTCTGGGACATCATTTGTACCTCTATCTCCAACGAAGAACTCAAAGTTGTAATGGAGCCCTTTCAAAACATGATCACTTATCTACTTGTTGAGTGCTCTACCTCTCATGAGCTGTGTGCCCAATACTCTCTGGAGCTATTCACATTTAAACGTGAACCCAATGTGTCTCAGGCTCTAGCTGGTGATTGTGGCGTCAACGCTCTAAAATACATTGAATGTCATGCTTTTGGGCTGCCATTTAATCCAAAAGAGTTTGCTAAGGCCAACGCTAACGTGAAGGTTATTAGGGATAAGATGACGGTGGATATATTTAATGAGCTCCCTGACCCGTATGAGTATGAAAACAAGGATAATTTTGAGGAGATGGGTGCTTATGATTAGGCTGATGTTTGTATGTTTGTATTCGAACTTGATTAGTCTGATGTTTAGGATGTTTGGTTGTATTTTTTTTTGTTGTAACCTTATTTTTGCACATAAGACTTTCAATTAATTAGGCTGATTTTTGTATTTTTGTTCCTTAAATTTGGTAGAAGACTAATAATTAAGTCGTCTGGAAAGTTATTCAGCTGGAAAACTTTCGAAATGATTTAATTATTAGTCGTCTGAGAAGACTAACACAAATTCTTAATACATACTCATAAACCCTGGACGACTTAGTAGAAGACTAATAATTAAGTCGGCTGGAAAGTCATCCAGCTGGAAGCCTTTCCATATGACTTAATTATTAGTCGTCTGAGAAAACTAACACAAATTCTTAATACATACTAATAAAGCCTGGACGACTTAGTAGAAGACTAATAATTAAGTCGTCTGGAAAGTCATCCAGCTGAAAGACTTTCCAGATGACTTAATTATTAGTCGTCTGAGAAGACTAACACAAATTCATAACACAAATTTTTAATACATAGATTCATAATACAAGTTCTTAATAGATAGATTCATAACAAAAATTCTTAATACATAGATTCATAACACAAATTCATAGTACATATATTAATAACAAAAATTCTTAATACATAGATTCATAACACAAATTCTTTTGGACGACTTAATTAAAGGTCATTCTTTACATTGTGCTTTTGTATGGCCAGTTTCTCTGCACATTGAGCATCTATAAACCCTGTGTTGCTTTCGGGGTTTGCGTCCTCTCACCCGGGATAGCTCCAACCAAGATTGTCATCTTGATTTATTTTGTCTCCGCGGACCACGCTTTTCAGCCGGAAGATCGCATGTGCGTTCCTCAACTTGTTGTCCAGAACAAGGATATATATTCTCTAAGTATCCTGAAAACAAATAATTCTTTGAGTACACTGGATGTCCAAGTGTGGATATATGCACACGAGCATGGGATCCAGCAGCTATAGCATGAGAACAAGGTATTTTCTCAACTTGATAGACACCACAATCACACTATTCATTCTCCAAATCAACCACACACTCCATTTTGCCACCTTTCACAAAGAATTTTCATCCATCAATTGGTTGAGCCCTCATCGTATCCGTTATCTCCAATCGAACATCAAGTAAGTATTCAACACCGCGACTATGATCTGTTAGGAGACTCAAAGCGTCTTCTCTCCTTTTCCAAAACCACTTTCTTAGCTTCTCCCTTATGAACTCCAACATGAACTGAATCGGTAATCCTCTAGCTCGCTTCAGTGCAGAACTAATAGATTCAACGATGTTGCTTGTTTTTATGTTGTACATGTCCCCCCGACAATAAACCCTTGCCCATTGGCTAACGTCGGCATTTTCCAAATATGCTGCAAGGTCCGGGTTTGCACTCCGTATCTCAACCATCTACCGGTCAAAGTCGGAAACCGTATGAACATAAGCAGCACCTTTCACCAAGTACAAAAGATGTTTCCCTTTATACTTTTTGACAATGTTATCTTGAAGGTGATAATAACATATTCCTCGGGTTTCCCAAGGAAATACCTTATCACACGCACTTTTAATGGCGGTGTGCCGGTCGGAGACTATCACCATAGGCTGCTCATCAGATACACAAGTAGCCAATTTTGTGAAAAACCATTCCCATTAAGGTTCATCTTCAGCATCTACGATCCCAAAAGCCAATGGAAATATCTGAAAATATTCATCTTGTGCGGCTGCAACTAACAAAACACCTCCATATTTCCCACTTAGGTGAGTCCCATCCACCACAATGACCGACATTTGATAGAAGCTCCGAACGAGAGAAATAGATAATTGAATCTATTAATGAAATCAAGTTCTATAGCCGTGATAGAATCGAGATTTGCTAAGAAGATTTGCTCGAGATATGATGGCAGACGCGAATATCCATCTTCTGCTGATCCTCTCAACAATGTTTGTGCATATAAAAGTGCTCTGTATGAAGTGGTGTAATCAAGCGTTATGCCCAACATGTTCTTCATTGCATCAGTGATATGCTGCGGAGACAACACATCAATGATTCCAACACGATCAATGAAAAGCCTACCAACATACTTCGGAGTATAGTGTCTCCACTGAGCGATTCGGTCTCCCACTGAGCATGTATGTGTTTCCACATACTTTGTTACCAAAAACGTGTTTGTCCCATGTTTCACACTAGCTCTGATCTTCCATCCACAACCACTAACCCGACATGTTGCCACAAGGAGAGTTTTCGTTGACTTGTATATTCTGGAGGAGAACATACACCTCACTGCTGTCAACTTCAGCTCTGAAAGCAGTGCATCCTTGCTAACAAAACTCTGGTTGATATAGATACTGTTACCATTTGATCTTCCTTCTTCAATAGCATATGTTTTTTTGAAATCTTAAAAACACATATCATCATCTTCTTCCTCATCCTCATCTTTAATCTTTCCATAAACATTGTAATCCTCACCATTCTCGTCCGTTTCGGCAACAATGGAGATATCGTCATCCTCCTCCCCATCATGATTTTCATCTTTAACCGAATCATCATCATCATTTTCAAAACATTCATCAGCTTTATCAGCTTCTTCCCTTTCCTCTGAAACCGTTTCCACCTTGCTATGGCTTGATATACAAAGCCGTACTCCATGCATTTTGGTTTTCTCGAGCAAGTTTCAAACTTGTCTATCAATTGTAACATGAATATGAGAGATGTCTGGATCCATATGTTGAATCATTTCTGCTGGTAGTGAGTAGGTTATCTCCACAGATTATGTGCTCATGTCCAGGTTAAAATCTTCTTGAGCCATTGAAACAAGTTCAGCATGTGTTGAACCTTCACTCAAAAGAAACGTTCTCGCTCCTTTGAAATTATCAACCACAAAATCCCAACATCCATCTTTGAGAAACCATTCTCCATACACTGCATGTAACTGACGAATCATCTGCAAAAATTCAAAATAAAAACACATTAGTAAACATGGAGAAAATGAAAGTTTACTAAACATTGACGCATACGGCATATAACTAAGTCGTCCGGACGACTTAACCGTAAGTCTTCCAGACATGTCCTTTTTGCAATTGAAATTTAAATGAGACGACTTACTTCTAAGTCGTCCAGCTTTGTATGTTAAAAAAACAAAATCTAGACGACTTATAGGTAAGTCGTCTAGGAAAAACGGGCTAGTTTTACCTTTGACCTAATTGTGTCAGATATTTGACTTTTCCTGGACGACTTACCAGTAAGTCATCTCCGGGAAAGTTAAAATTTTAATATTTTATTAAATCTAGACGACTTATCCGTAAGTCGTCTAGATTTAACAAAATATTGAAATTTTAACTTTCCCAGAGACAACTTACTGGAGGAAAAGTCAAATATGTGACACAATTCGGTCAAATGCGAAACTAGCCCGTTTTTCCTAGGTGTTATATGTACAAGTCGTCTATTAGGTATATATGTTTTGGAGTCTATTAATCTCTTTATAATATATATGTTTTGGAGTCTATTAGGTATGTTTTCAGGTTCAGGAGCATTTTGGAGTAAAGTGATGATTTAGGTGCCCTTATGAGCTTAAATGAAAGTTTTCCCGAGATGACTATAAAGATCAGACAACAAGGTCGATATCCAGAGATACATATCGATCGATTATGTATCGATCGATACATATCCTGTGTAATCGATCAACGACGCTTCCGTAGAAGATGACGAATTGAGATACTCCATCGATCGATGTACACCATTTACAATCGATCGATATGAAGCGTGAAGAACAAGTTTGACTCGGCCTTGAAGCCCAAATTCTCTCAATATTACAAGATTGCCCTGACGAATTTTTAACCTAAAAGAACTCATATTTATAGTTTTGTCTATGTGTTTTGGCTAGACATGCTATTTATTCTTTTTATGCTTTTTGTGCTTCATGTGTGCCTTTAGTGCATTTGATTGCTTCTATTCTAATACTCATAGTTATTTGATTTATAAAAGTATTCTTTTCATTTTATTCTGATTTTCATAAAAGGTTATAGAGTTCTAGATTTAGAAGAACGCACAAAGAGATTTGTTGTTCAAAAGAACCAAGAGTTCAATCTTCTAATCTAATGAATTTCTATTATTACATTGATTCTAGGAATCACTTAGCCATGTCTGAGTAGATTCACTTGTTAGATTTAGGGTTTAAATAGTTTTGAGGGATTAGCCCCAACTATGGATTGTTGAGTTGTGATATTCATTATCCTGATGAACCCTAATGCTTACTCTAGAATAGTTAAATAGAGTATGATCATGGAATGATTTAACTTGTTAATCATCATCTTGAAATCATCTAGTATAAGCTGAGGTCCTCTTGGGACGTGTGAGAGCCGGTCTATGATCTTGGTGAACACATATTCAACTCGATCTGAAGCTATATTGATCGATACTCCTATAGAGTAATCGATCGACGGCTACCTATAGCGTCCAACTTTGCTGTCAAACCATCGGTCGATATTGCCGGCAGCCAGATCAATGGACGACTCTAAATAGCGATTGCTAATAGACTTATCTAAGAGGTTAAGTTCTTTAATATCTTGCAAGCAACTTATTAAGACATCTGTATCATTATAATCTTGATTATCTGAATAGCAACCTTGAATCTAACTACTTTCTTTTTTTATTTAAAACATAAACCAATTCTCTTGAGCAACTCACCATTGCTCACATCTGCAATTTACTTTTAAACTTAATCAACCTAGCATAATCACTAAGGGTTATATCTTTTGTCTTCCTTAGTTCCTTGTGGATTCGATCACTAAGTACTAGAACTGAACCTCTTATTTGAGAGAGTAATTCACTCCTTAGGGTAATTTGAGTGATATCAAATTTGGTGCCGTCGCCGGGGAACTAAGATCGCCATTAGATTTAATCTGATTAGGTCTAGGTTACTTGTAACTGCTTAATCATCTTCTGGCACAAAAAATTTTTCTTGTCTTTTTCAGGTACATGCCCAGCAGTACTAGAAGCAACAAGAACAACCAACTTGTGTACTCAGAAGACCCCCACAGTCTGGAACGTAGCATCCGCCCTCCTGCTATTCAGAGAGGAGATTTTTTGCTCAAGCCGCAGTACTACACACTTGTAGGACAAATACCCTTCTGTGGGTTGTCCCATGAGCATCCTATGTACCATCTGGAGATGTTCGAGGATCTCATAACCGTCATAAAAGCCAATGGAGTTCCTCAAGACTATCTTCTCTGCAAGCTTTTCAAATACTCTCTATCTGGAGAAGCTTTGCAATGGCTGAGACAACTACCACCATGTTCTCTCACAACCTGGAGCGACATCAAAAACGCATTCATGTGTAACTTCTTTGATGACTCACGCGCTGAAGAATGGAGGAGGAAAATTGCTACATTCACTAAGGATCCTGGAGAATCGTTTAAAGACACATGGAACATATTCAAATCCTACCAACGAGATTGTCAACACCACGGATTCAACAAAGTGCAATTGCTCTGCACTTTCTACAGAGGCATCACCTTGAAGTATCAGATGACTCTTGACACATCTAGTGAAGGCAATTTCACCACCAGGAATCCGCAAGAAGCTGTGAAGTTGATTGATAACCTAGCTTCAAGCAACATCACAAAGAACATTGTGAAGAAAAAAGCTACATCATTCCTTGGCAAGGAACAGATTAATGAAGTGCAAGCGCAGCTGGATAATGTTCAGAAGTTACTAAACAAGCAGATTTGCTCGGTGGAGGATGCAGAAACTGCAGCTGACGAGGAATACACAGAAGAAGATGTGAACTGGATCAGTGGAGCTGGATTTCATAGGTCTGGAAACCAAGGAGGATACAGAAACTTCGCAGGACAGAAAAGCAACTTCAACCAGAGTTCACAGAAGCCTACCAACTACAGCAGCAGCAACCTCAACAACAACAGGAGTTATGGAAACTCATTATACACAAATCCACCCCCACCCACCCAAGACAGTAAGCTAGAAGAGATGCTAGACAAAGTCCTTGATAGTCAGCAGAAACTTCAGATGGACTTCAATGGAAAGATCGACTATGTCTACACCAACCTCAACACCAAGCTTGATGGCTTAAGCACCTATGTGAAGAAGTTGGAGACTCAAGTGGTTCAGACAGGAGAAGAACTAAAGAAGAAAGAAATTTTAGCAAAAGGAATGGGAGAGTTTGCTGCTCTCCATGATGTGCATGCCATCCTGGATGATGACTTTTGGCTGAAGCTACAAGATTCTGAAGATTACAGTGAGCCAGACTTCGAATTCGAGTACTATCGATCGATATCATCTCCTGAGCATCTATCGATACCTTCCAGAGTATAGCGATCGATAGACTTTGACGAGTGTCGATCGATGGACTTAGACGAAACCTCTTACGAGTGCAGTGCCGTCAAGATTATGTCACACGAAGCCTTCGCAGCACGACACCCACATCCGCCCGTCCCTATCAAGATGATTTCCTGAGAGGCAGAGGGAGAGGTACAATACCCATGACCCCACTATTCTAATTCAAAGGAATGATCCCACAATGTGGAAGCGAGGGAGAGGTAAATTACCCATGACCCCACTATTCGCCTACACTTTGTCAGAAAAGACTACAAAAAGTAGAAAGATCAATAAGATGAACATTTGTTGTTCATTGGGATTGATATAAAAGAAAAAGAAAAATTTGGGATTCAGAGAAGGGAGATATAGGGAGAAAAGAAACTAGAATGAGAATTCCTGAAACTTGCTTGAGTTGAATCCACGTGTTCCTTGATCGATATTCCCAAGATAAAGCCTACACTTTTATTTTCTGCATAAATGAAATCAGTAGAGGGGATAGACAGACATGATTACTAAGTTGATTGGCTAGATGAATTTGGTTGCTAAGCTAGGATATGGTATAATGTACTTCTGTAGTTAGTAATATGAGATGTGTCTTGCAATAAAGTAGAGGTTATGATCTTAAGTTAAGATTTGATTAAGTCCCTGCTATTTTTAAACTTCTTTCAAAAACTAACTGTTGTGTTTGCTTGAGGACAAGCAAAAGGTTAAGTCTGGGGGAGTTGATATACCATGGTTTTGACCCACTTTTAACCATGGTATTTATATGGTTTTATAATATATATATATATATATATATATATATGTTTTGGAGTCTATTAGGCATGTTTTCAGGTTCATGAGCATTTTGGAGTAAAGTGATGATTTAGGTGCCCTTATGAGCTTAAAAGAGAGTTTTCTCGAGATGACTATAAAGATCAGACAACAAGGTCGATATCCAGAGATACATATCGATCGATACACATCCTGTGTAATCGATCGACGCCGCTTCCGTAGAAGATGAGAAATTGAGATACTCCATCGATCGATGTACACCATATACCATCGATCGATATGAAACGTGAAGAACAAGTTTGACTCGGCCTTGAAGCCCAAGTTCTCTCAATTTTACAAGATTGCCCCTGACGAGTTTTTAATCTAATGGAACTCATATTTATAGTTTTGCCTATGTGTTTTGGCTAGACATGCTATTTATGCTTTTTATGATTTTTGTGCTTCAAGTGTGCCTTTAGTGCATTTGATTGCTTCTATTCTAATACTCATAGTTCTTTGATTTATAAAAGTATTCTTTTCATCTTATTCTCATTTTCATAAAAGGTTATAGAGTTCTAGAATTAGAAGAACACACAAAGATATTTGTTGTTCAAAAGAACCATGAGTTCAATCTTCTAATCTAATGAATTTCTATTATTACATTGATTCTATGAATCACTTAGCCATGTCTGAGTAGATTCACTTGATAGATTTAGGGTTCAAATAGTTATGAGGGATTAGCCCCAACTATGGATTGTTGAGTTGTGATATTCATTATCCTGAAGAACCCTAATGCTTACTCTAGAATAGATAACTAGAGTATGATCATGGAATGCTTTAACTTGTTAATCATCATCCTGAAATCATCTAGTATAAGCTGAGGTCTAATATATGGTGTTTTTAGCATATTCTAACAATGTTTTCTAAAGTGTTTTTGAGTCTTTATCGAGTGTCTTTAGTCCTTTTTAAGTCATTATAGGTTTGAAGTTGCATTGGAAGGAAGATGAATCACTTGGAGTAAAAGAGGCAGAAAAAGTACAAATTGGAGATTTTCACGCGGAACAGCCTAGCGGAGCAGCCTGAAGCACATGTTCTTGCGGCAGAGATTTTTAAGGAAAGTACAACATATTTCGGGATTTTCCCTAATTCTCCTATTTTTCTCTCCCAGCCGCCAGCAGCCTCCATATATCTTCTTTTCCTCTTTTCTATAATTTTCTACGCTAGTTTTTACAGAAGAAACCAGATTTGGCTTTTGGAGATTTGTGAATTCAATACTTTGTATCTTTGAGGGAGAAGAATCTCGACAACCTTTGGAGAAGATTGCTAAACCCTCTTGCTCATTATTTATTGATTCAGGCATGTTTTCTTCATCTCATATCTCTGTGATTTCTCTGTTCATGGTGAGTAGTCACTTGTTAGGTTTAGGGTGTTAGGGAACATGGATTAATGAGCTAGACACAAATAGGATTGTTATTATTTGATATCTTTATCTATTGCTATGCTTATTGCTTGTGTTAATCTGGCCATTCAACATATGATATCAGGTTTAATCTAATCATCAAAAGTGTTTTAGGTTGCTAGAAAAAGCTTAGATAGGCGATTTGTCCTTAGCCAACGAGAGCTGATGTTTAGGCAAATTGTGAACCAATTGAATGTGATCTTAATGCTTGTCATCAGTCTCTAATCCAAACGATAGTTTAGGTATTAGGATTATTTGATAAATTGGTTGATACCACGACAGTGGGTTTATCTAATCTTGTTGTTCAAGTTCTAGATTGTCTCGTATTGCTTTCCTGAATAGTTGTGTAGCTCATGACCCTAAGTATCCCAATGAATCATCATGAACCTAGTTCTTTTATAATCTGAAACCAAACCAACTTGTTACTTGCTTTTACAACTTCTTATTTTAAAACCCCCATATTGTTTTAGCTTGATATTGACCCCATAAAAATAAAGTGTAATATTTGGTCTCTGTGGATTCGATCCTCAAGTACTACACTGAACCTCTTATTTGGGACAGTAGCTTGAAGGTTAATTTGAGCATATCAAATTTGGCGCCGTTTCCGGGGACCATCTTTTTACCTTTATTTTTTGGTTATTTATTTAGTCTAAAACCTCTAACTTGCCTTATCCTATTTGCTGCAGCTAATGTTTCAGGTGCATGACCAGTAGACATACTCGGAGCAACACACAAGGAGATTTAGTTACACTTAGCAACCAGGAGCTAGCAAGGTTAGAAAGAACCAATCGACAACAACAAAGGCCGAACAACGCCACAATGGGCGCCTACGGCACTCAAGAACAATTCGCTGCTACTATGCAACAGATGCAGCAGCAGATGCAACAGATGCAGCAGCAGATGCAACAGATGCAGCAGATCATCCAAGCTCAGCAGGATGCTGCTCCACAAGCTGCTCTCGCGCAGCAGGAACAGCCGGAGCGAACTTTTCCGATCGGGCAGAGAAACCTACCGCGTAACATCCCTACTACGCGCTCTGCCATTGCTCCACCGCCATGTACCAGGCAATACTTTGAGATCAAACCTGCCATGATCAACCTGGTACAGAGAAATACGTTCCATGGACTACCAGCTGAGATACCAATGGAACACATAGAGGCTTTCGAAGAGATCTGCAGCTTCACTCGTGCAAACGGTGTGCCACGAGATTTTATCAAATGCATGCTGTTCCCGTTTTCTCTAGAAGACAAGGCTTCACGATGGCTTAAGTCACTTCCTACAGGTTCCCTCACTACTTGGGAACAGGTCAGAGCGGCTTTTCTGGGCCATTTCTACACAAAGGGAAAAACAGCTGCTCTCAGGAACAAGATCTCATCTTTCAAGCAACTTGCTAATGAGCCATTCAATGAAGCATGGGAACGGTTCAATGACACCCTTAGAGAATTCCCTCATCACGGGTTTGACAATGACCATATCCTAGGAATCTTCTATGATTGTGTGGATTGGGAATACCGAAGTGTTCTGAATTCTGCGAGCAATGGAGACTTCATGACCCAGACCACTGATGGAGCGTTTGAGCTGATTGAGAACATGGCTGCTAGTTCAGCCAATAGGATCCAGGAGATCGATCGCTCCAAGGAAGTGAACAGTGTCGGCACCCATAAGATTGATGAGCTGATAGCTAAGGTTGATCTACTGCTTAAGAACAACCAAGGGCAAGTCTACATCATGGAAGAAGCTACGGCTGAGCAGATTCAGAACAATCACGAGGTTGATCCCGAGGCTGGAAAGAAAGGGAACAATCAGCAGGAGATCAGCTACATCAATGGACAAGGGTATGCACAGAACAAACAAGCACAAGGTCCGAGGTATCAGCAAGGGTTCCCACAGAATTTTCAGGGTAAAACCTTTGTTTTCAGCCAGACACAGAACTGGTTTGTGGGTCAGAATCAGAATCAGAACCAGAAACAAACGCAGAGCAACCAACATGCTGCTCCAGCTACTACCAGTGGTCCGCAAGATGAGCTGCAAGGTTTGGGTATGATGATGCAGCAACTGTTGCAGGGACAGCAAATTCAGGGAAAATCATTGCACCAGGTTACCTCAGAGATCAACACCAGAATGAACAACATGTTCACCGAGCTGAATACAAAATATGATACTGTGAGCAGCCACATAAAGAGGATTGATGTTCAGCTTGCTCAAACAGCTGAGAGTGTCAAGAGGCAACAAGGGACGCTCCCTGAAAAAACTGATAAAAATCCTAGGGCGGAGCACTGTAATGCAATAGAGTAACCGTCTGCAGAGACTATTCAGGGCACAGAAGAGAAGACAAAGCAGTCTGCTAGCTCCAGAACGACTGCTCCTGACGAACCTGCTGAGACTCCACCACTTTGAGTCTATGTTCCTAAGGTCCCATATCCTATTCCACCCAGACATCTGAGGGATCCCATCAGTGCAGAGGAGCTGGAAGGTTTTAATAAGATGGTGAGAAAACCTCCTAAAGAACTCTCATTCAAAGATGCTCGGCAGATCCGGCCATTGCATTCGTTCTTCACATACACTTGAGAGACTCAAGAGGAAATTAAAGACCTCTATATCAAAGCAATGACCACGCCATCACTGAAGGTTTTGCTTAAGGTTGCTGACCCTGGTAAGTTTGTTTTTCCATGTTCCATTGCTGGAATATAATTTAAAGAAGCTCTTTGTGATTCTGGGTCTTGTGTGAATCTTGTCTCAAAGGCGATTGTAGACGAACTGGGCATTGTGGATGTTGAGCCTTCTCAGGTGAATCTGGCTTTTGCCAACTCCTCCAGAGCAGTCCCTTATGGCACAATTCGTAACCTTGTTGTCCAAGTTGGGGACTGTATTTTGCATACTGAGGTTCAGGTTGTTGAGATGAGCAAAGACTATGAGATGCCCCTGATCCTTGGAAGGTCATTTATGGCCACAGTGGGAGCAATTGTTGACCTGCCTAATAAGAGAGTCTCCTTCTCCAACATCAACAAGAAGACTTTCTACAAGGCTGTCCCAACTAGGTCACAAATCCGATACGCCTCTTGCATCTCAGTGGCCAGTAGAGAACAACCAGAAACTTTTCCTAAGAAGAAGCTTGGTGAAAAGAGCGAGATCAAAGAAGTCCTGGATGGATATCCTCACACTGATACCAATGAACTCCGTGGGAATGCAAAGGTGAAAGCAAAATTTCAGAAGAAAAGGGTCAAGAGTGGTCCTACGATGACTTTGATACCTCGCATGTGCGATGAGAACTCCATTGAATATGAGGTAAAGTGCAAAGGTACCTCTAAACCATTCTCTAAAGTCATAGCTATTCTTACACATGAGCTGAAGGAGAAAGGGGAAGCTGCTGTAAAAGGGTTGTTGAGAAGAGTATTGAAGCTGAACATGTCTGATTGTGGAGCTTGTTTTCAAACAAGTCCCCATGCTCAACCTGACTGATCCTTATCACCAAAGTCAAGCTAGTGACTTAAACCAAGCGCTTGGTGGGAGGCAACCCATTGGTAAGTGTAAATATCATTAGTATTTTCTTTTTGCTTATATTTGGTTTTAGTTTGTTGAGTCTCAGGTCAAAAATCAGAAAAACCCGAGATACTTCAAGAATTATGGGTTTCAGTGGAGCAGTTATCCCTCCGAAAGGAGCGGCTTCTCCAGGCGGAGATCAGACGATGGAGAATCCATAATTTTCGTGGAGCGCCCGTTTCACGTAGGTAAGTATCTCAACCAAAAATATTTATATTTATGTTTTTGTTTACACCTTCTCTCTGATTTATTTTCACACCGAGACGTTGTGAAGTAAGTCTGGGGTAGGGTCTTTGTCGTTTACTAACTCGTTTATTTCTTTCGGTTTTTATGTTTGAGTTAGTCTTGAGTCATTTTGATGTTTTATCGAGTTAGTCAAATCTTTGTGGGAATTAGGACCTTATTTTGTGATGTTTATTAACCACCCTCATGCTTAGATATCTTATTCAGTGACCTTAGCAGTGGCGACAGACACACATGTGGACCCAGAACACCCTGACATTACATCATCTTGTTCTCCAGAAGCTTTCAGCTTGTAGAGGTTACTCTGGAAAGACTTAACTCTATTTAACTTGAACCTAATCTTGACTATAATTGTTCTTGTCATGAGCGTTAGAGTAGGGTTTAATGTGATTAACACTCATGACTTATTATTCTTTCTATCCATCTTGCTGATCCTGAGTGGCTAGCTCATCTTTAGCTAGTACCCACCTTGAAACCCTTAAGCCTTTATTCCGCCCTCAGGCATTTTCTTTTCAGTATTTATATGTGCAGATATGTGCAAAAGGGCCGGAGAGGAAAGGATCGACACAGTCTCTTACTCGTTGATGCTACAGAGTGTTCTGCCGAGATAACATGCGAAATCAAGGGAGCAACTACTCCGCCGCCATAGATCCAACATGAAAGAAGAGAAGGTAAAAGTAACAAGAATGAATATGAAGTCAAGAACTCCAGTGGCACGTCGAAATCACCAATGTTACCTCCTGCTTCGTCACCATCACCAGTGTTATCTTCAAAAAAAAAAAAAAAAACACTTATTTTAATCCGGATAAGGTGATGGAGGAGGAGAAGATTTCCAAGATAGACAGAAACCACTGGTAAATTGAAGAAAAGAGAGTGTGCAAAAAGTTGAAGAGATAAAGACCATGCAGATGATAGATTGTTCCACAAGAAGAACAGACGTTTAATCGGATCAACTGTGCAAGAGGAAGAGCTGGCAAAAACAAGTAGGGCCTGTGGACATCAATGGATCTATTCTCTCTTGTAATTTTGTGTGATATCATGCATCCTCTACGAAATTGGTAACCTGATTAGCAGCACTTAAACACATAAAAGGCATGTTTCATACCTAGACCGTTTACCCTCAATAATGCCTATGATGAGAAGCTCACGCCACTCTTAACAGAATGTAAGGAGTTTTGTCTGGAAGGTTTAACTTTTGCAGGTCTGAGATACAGAGTATTTAGCCGGTTTGAACAGCGGTCAGTGAGGCTTTGGTAAGGGTGTGTTGTCCTAGCTTTACTGCTTGTATGGTTCAGAGATTCGTGGTTGAAGTATGGTTGATGACAATAGGAGAGTTCCCACACTTTCAAACCTTTCTCCCTGTTCTTGATACTTGACATTGTTTGAGTACAAACATAGATCTAAATCTGGGGGAATTGATATATGGTGTTTTTAGCATATTCTAACAATGTTTTCTAAAGTGTTTTTGAGTCTTTATCGAGTCTCTTTAGTCCTTTTTAAGTAATTATAGGTTTGGAGTTGCATTGGAAGGAAGATGAATCACTTGGAGTGAAAGAGGCAGAAAAAGTACAAATTGGAGATTTTCCTGCGGCAGAGATTTTTAAGGAAAATACAACATATTTTGGGATTTGCCCTAATTCTCCTATTTTTCTCTCCCAGCCGCCAGCAGCCTCCATATATCTTCTTTTCCTCTTTTCTATTATTTTCTACGCTATTTTTTACAGAAGAAACCAGATTTGGCTTTTGGAGATTTGTGATTTCAATACTTTGTATCTTTGAGGGAGAAGAATATCGACAACCTTTGGAGAAGATTTCTAAACCCTCTTGCTCGTTATTTATTGATTCAGACATGTTTTCTTCATCTCATATCTCTGTGATTTCTCTGTTCATGGCTGAGTAGTCACTTGTTAAGTTTAGGGTGTTAGGGAACATGGATTAATGAGTTAGACACAAATAGGATTGTTATTATTTGATATCTCTATCTATTGCTATGCTTATTGCTTGTGTTAATCTGGCCATTCAACATCTGATATCAGGTTTAATCTAATCATCAAAAGTGTTTTAGGTCGCTAGAAAAACCATAGATAGGCGATTTTTCCTTAGCCAACGAGAGCTGATGTTAAGGCAAATTGTGAACCAATTGAATCTGATCTTAATGCTTGTCATCAGTCTGTAATCCAAACGATAGTTTAGGTATTAGTATTGTTTGATAAATTGGTAGATACCACGACAGTGGGTTTATCTAATCTTGTTGTTCAAGTTCTAGATTGGCTCGTATTGCTTTCCTGAATCGTTGTGTAGCTCATGATCCTAAGTATCCCAATGAATCATCCTGAACCTAGCTCTTTTATAATCTGAAACCAAACCAACTTGTTACTTGCTTTTACAATTTCTTATTTTAAAACCCCCCATATTTTTTTAGCTTGATATTGATCCCATAAAAATAAAGTGTAATATTTGGTCTCTGTGGATTCGATCCTCAAGTACTACACTTAACCTTTTATTTGAGAGAGTAGCTTGAAGGTTAATTTTAGCATTTTTGGGACGTGCGAGAGCCGGTCTATGATCTTGGTGAACACATATTCAACTCGATCTGAAGCTATATCGATCGACACTCCTATAGAGTAATCGATCGACGCCTACCTATATCTTCCGATATCGCGGTCAAACCATCGGTCGATATTGCCGGCAGTCAGATCAATGGATGAGTCTAAATAGCGATTGCTAATAGACTTATCTAAGAGTTGAAGTTCTTTAATATCTTGCAAGCAACTTATTAAGACATCTGTAGCATTATAATCATGATTATCTAAATAGCAACCTTGAATCTAACTACTTTCTTTTATTGTTTAAAACCTGAACCAATTCTCTTGAGAAACTCACCATTGCTCACAACTGCAATTTACTTTTAAACATAATCAACCTAGTATAATCACTAAGGGTTATATCTTTTGTGTTCCTTAGTTCCTTGTGGATTCGATCCCTAAGTACTACAACTGAACCTCTTATTTGAGAGAGTAATTCACTCCTTAGGGTAATTTGAGTGATATCATGTTGTCGAGTCAATTGTCATTTAAGGATTTGAATTGCATACATAGTAGAGAGTTGACGAATAAAATGTTAATTTCAAATAATTCAGGAATTAAATGATCATTTCCCTACTATAAAAATTGGAAGGGCTTTTTTGAGATATCCTTCTCTTTTAACCTCTGTTCTAAAAATCGGCCGTTTAGGTGTTAGGCGATCCTCTTTCGCCTCGATTTATGTCAAATCGCTGTAGAAAATCGGTCGTTCGATTTTAGACCGCCTAGATGACCGCATAGCCGCCTAATCTATTTTTATTTTTATTTTATTTTTTATTTTTTAATAATAGTTTTATTTATTTATTTGATCTAGAATTTAATAAATATAACTTATAATTATAATTTTGAGGAAAATTATATCATATTAATTTTATATATTCTATCTTAGTGTTTTGTAAGATTCTAAACATGAAAATGTATTAATGTTATACACATTTAAAGATTAACATATTTCATAACATATCAAATAGTCTAAAAATTATTCTCCATATAATCTCCGCTTAATCTCTGATTTTCTCTCTAGGCGCGCGGCCTAACCTTGCCGCCTGACTAGCGCATAAAACGTTCTCAAACATGCCTTTTAACAATATTTACAAATTTCTTCCACTGAATTATTTTTATGCTATAATTTTATTCAAATGCCTTTTTTAGTAAATTGCAGATAACCATCTGCTAATTACATGGAATATTTTTCCACTTATTTAGATAATTTACCATGTGTAACTATATGCTATACATGAGATATTCTTCGTAGTAAAGCACATAAAAACGTGCCTTTACAAAAAAAAACAAACACACATAAAAATGATTCTGTGATGGAGCCGACAATAATTGTGTAAATATTCAGTAAATATTTATTAATTTTTATTTATAAATTAAAATATTAAATTAAGATATTAAAAATTATTAATATATATATTTAAGTTGATAAAATTAAAGCAATAATAATTATATTATTTGGTGTATAAATGATTGTGCAACAACTCATATTTTACAACTGTAGTTTTTATCGTCTTTTCCATCAAGCAAAATATTTTATTAAAAGATGTAATGAAAAATGGTTTAACCTAATCAGTTATAAAGTTAAAAATGAACTTTGACAAATGCAAAACAGATGCTATTACAATAGTGTCATTTTTTTGACAAATTCTATTTAATTTTATATAACAAATTATGAAACTATAATTTAGGCAGGTGAAGTTTGATATTTTGGACAGATAATTTTATCAAATCAATTTACTAACAATAAAAAAGTATTTAATAATGGAAAAATCCTTTAAAAACACAAAGACGCAAAAGTGATATGAACAAATATTTTTAGTAAGATAGATATTAAAACACAGATAAGAAAACTAAAGAGAGAGTTAGTCTTTAACATATTATCCAAATCAAACAATCAAGCTGATACCGAAACAAAAAAAAAAAAACTAAACTTAAACCCAGACAAAAATTTTGAAAAAATCCAAAGAGTTAATATTTAAAAAAATCCAAAAACCAAAACTAAAATCAGAACCGAACCGAAAACCGAACATGTATTCAAATATTTGAAATATAATAAAAATATTAATTATCATAATATATAATATAATTTGTAAATTAAAATATGCAAAATCCTTAATTACCTAAACTACCCTTTTGGATTTCTGGGCTTAATTTGGGTTTTTGAAGTTTTTTGAGATATAAAACCTTAAACTTGACTCGAACTCACAATATTTCTAATTCAGTTTCATTTTGGGTTTTTTAAAAAAAAAATATAAATGCAAACCGAATCCGACATTACTCGAACTAAACCGATCTGAAAAGTATATGGTTTTTACATGGGTCCTAAACACCTCAACCCCAATAATTCAAAAAATATAAATGTGAACCCAATTCGGCATTACTAGAATATAACCGATCTGAAAAATGTAATGGGTCTTAAATACCCAACCCGAATAACTCAAAAACAAAATAACTCAAAAAGGCATGAAATAAAAATGAGTATATAGCACTATGAAACAACAATAAAGTTACTTTTAGTTATAGGCGTCAAAAATCAAATATTAAATTTGAAAACAAAATCATAGTAATTCCTAAATTGGAAAAATTAACCAAAAACTTATCATTTAGTATATTTTATAAGTAAAAACATTGAGATTTTGGTGGATTAGAGTGAAAACCTCAGCCTATGTACCCATAATTAGACATGTAAATTACGGCTAAAGTCCGCAGAAAGAATCCGTCGAACCTTATAAATTAGCAGTTTCGGCTTAATTATATAAGCCCAAAAAGTCGAGCATTTTGATCTTAGCCTATTAAATGTTTTTTCCGCACATACGGACATAATAATTTTACAAATATTGCAAAGTAAATACATTATCAATTGATATAGAATTAAAATTAATTAATTTTCATACATTTAAAATATTTAATAAAAATTAAACAATAAACTTTTTATATATACAACTTTTTATCATCACATAAATATTTTTTTATCATGTAACATAAACTTAAAAACACTAATGCTTTTAAAAAAATATTCAGTAAAAAATTAAGTATTAAGTTTATTACATATGATAAAGTTTATATACAATATATACAGGAATTTATTTTTTATAATTCAAAACTTTAAAACAATCTTATGTAAAATATTTTTTTCTGAATAGCACAACATAAACCATTTTTATACAAACATGATTATCAAATCAATGAAATTTATTTTTAATTATATATTAACAAATATAATTGTTCATTAGCGTTATTAAAGACTTTATAACATAATATAAATTATTTTTAGATAATGATAATGATCAAATCAATGAAACACATTTTTAATTATGGGCAATGATATATTAATTTGCTTTTAGTTTATGATTAATTAATATAAACTATTTTTAGATAATGATAATTATCCAACCAATGAAATTTGTTTTTAACTAAGGTTAATTTTTTATATTAATTTTAATTTATAGTTAATTATATATTAATAGATCTAACTATTCATTAAGAGGGATAATTAATCATTAGTTAAAATCATTAAAACATGAAAAATAAACAAAACTACCTAAAATTATGGAGAACATGATAACTAAGCAAATTTACTACTCAATTGGTCAAAGAAGAAAAAAACCATATTTTCTCTCTGAGACGGCGACAATGAAGGCGACAAATTTCTAGGGTTCGATGGTGTTTTGCAATTGGGATCCGGGGCTTCGATGGGTTGAGGGTCTCTCGTATGGGTATCACCTTTCTTATTTGGAGGATTTACAAGGGGTTCGGAAGGAAACAAAGGGCTTCAATGGACAAGATTTTCCAGATCCCAGAGGAGATCTGAAGAAAAAAGGAAAGACACGTATTGGTGAAAATTGGGCTTTATTACGGGACTGGTCTCAGATCTATCTAAAGGAAATTCAGCATTCTTTCGCTCAAGCAAAATATTCTCACAGTATCATTCTCAATCGCAGGATTGCCTTAGAGATGGGTGAATATTTCTTCATATTTTTTGTTGGGTTCGTGTTGGGGAAGTGGAGATTGGATTGTGGATTCATATTAATGCCTATCAATATCTTCTCTGCTGAGAGAGGATTTTCAGAATCTATCAGATAAAATCGGCTAGATTTGCAGAATCTATCAGATAATATCGGCCTTCATGGAAATCTTCTGGTGGCGTGAGAAGGTCAGATTACCTGTGTACTATATAAGGAGAAGCACGGCAGATGATTTTTACATACTTTCTACATCATCCTCTTTCTATTCATTCCAACTTCTTGGCTTTTCTGGTGTTTTTGGTCTTCTGGTAGTTATGTCTCAGAGTCAGCTTCTTGGTAAATCTGGTGGTACGACGAGCTTGGAGGGTACTCGGAAGAGATTGAAGATTACGATTCCTCACTTTAACAACACGGAACTCATCAAGAAGTATGACAAGACCCTCATCGGTAGGTGTATGACTCCTGCTGTTCAGGATGTGAAGGCGCTCATCGTGATGCTTCCCAAAATCTGGAAGGTGGAAGACCGGGTTGCGGGTACGGATCTGGGGTTTGGGAGATTCCAGCTTGACTTTGTGGAGGAGGAAGATATTTGAAACAGTTCTCAAGTCGCAACCTTATCATTTTGATTACTGGATGATTTCACTTGCTCGTTGGAAACCTAGAATGCCACGAAGCTTTCCCGCAGCGATTTCTTTTTGGATCAAGGTGATGGATGTTCCTTTGGAGTTTTGGAACGCTCCAACCTTTCAAAGCATTGGCAATGCTCTTGGAGAAACCATGGAGGTGGATCTTGATTACGGCAGAATCAAGGTGGTGGTGGACGGTTGTAAAGACTTGTGTTTTGACACTGTGGACAAATTTATTGGGGGAGAGTTTCATGAAGGAGGGGATGAGCTGATAACTTTAAAATACGAGAAGATTTTTTGGGTTTTGCGAGATGTGTTCTAGTCTGTCTCACGATCTTGATCACTGTCCATTAACTAGCAAAAGTACTCTCAAGAAGAAAGCCACCACGGATTTTCCGCTTGTTGGAGTCAAAATCGGTACGACGGAATCAATGACCAACACTTTCCGTAAAAATAAAAATACGTTTTATAAAACACGAGAAGTTGTTTTATAAAATTGTAAGGACTTTCCAAACAAAGGAAATTCTCGGAAAACTTGGAGATCGTCATCTCGGAAGAACGAACAAAACGATCGTCGATTACACGATCGCCCAAGTTAAGCAAAAAACCGCAAAAAACCGCATCCACCGTAAATCGCGAGCAGGTTTGACCGAGCCAGTTCAACGTACGACGAGCCGAACCAGCCGGTTCAGCTCGCCGTATGGTGAGCTGGTTCGACCAAGCCAGCTCGCCGTACGGCGAGCAAGTCGCCTCAAAGCAGCTCGCCATACGGCGAGTTGAACCAACCCGGTTTGGTTCACCGTATGTCGAGCTGACCGTCCCGAGCCTCAATCTCCCGCATCCTTGACGCAAGGCATACGTCCTTCCATCCAATCGTACTCTGAACCATGTTCGAAACGTCTCTCGTTTCATCTCGATCCGTCTTACTGTTCAAGTTTTACGATAAAAATCGTAAAAGTCTTCTTTTCTCATAAGATTTCGGGAAGATCGTATAAACAGCAACGATTAAACGGAACATCGTACTTTGTCAAACTCTACGATTAACTCGAGAAATCTTATAAAAACGGCATCGTATCAGGAAACGATCTTGTCTAAAATCGTAAAACAATTTTTATCGCAAAACGGCTCGGACAGCCCAAGAGCGCGATAAAAGCCCACTTGCGACTTTAAACGAAATCCATCCCAAAGATACAATGACGGTTTGAAGATTTACTCTCAGAAAGAAAATAAATGTCAAGAAAGAAGATAAATGTCAAGTTTGAAGAAAATAGAAGATTTCCGCAGAAAAATGGAAAGATCGAGATAAATAGAAGATTCCCGATAAACTCGCCGACGGCTCACGCATCTAATAGCATCTCCAATGTAAAACTTCATTTTTTCCTTCGAAATGGAGTAAAAGAGAATATGGAGTAAAAATGCTTCAACCCCACTCCATTTTTCACTCCATAATGGAGTGATGAACAAACAAAAAACAGATTACTCCATTTATGGAGTAAACTCTATTATGGAGTGGAAAATGGAGTAGGGTTGGAGTGTTTTCTACTTCATATTCCCTTTAACTTTATTTTAGAGTAAAAAATGGAGTTGGGTTGGAGATGCTCTAAGGCTTACTCTTGTTGTAACTTTATTCTCATTGTGTTATTGATTACTTGTGTGCGGCTCCACAGATAGCCGGGTCCTCTGGGAAATTATGGTTTACTCTAGATTCCTAAACTTGCGTAAAATCGACAGGGGTGAATTTCAGTTCCCACAGTTTAGCGTTAGAAGGAGGGGGGGGGGTTGGATCTATCTTACACTCAAGCCGCAGCACGCTCAATCGAGAAACGATGTCTGAAGAACAACCAACTCACGACAACAGCAAAAACGTTAACAACACACCAGCTTCAGATGTGTCCGCGGTTAATGCTAACGCTAATGCTAACACCGAGGCTGTTGAGAAGATGCTCTCCGATTTCAACAAGAAATCGGAAGAGTAAGAGAAGCTCATTGGTTCACTCGCAAAACATGTCGAAACCTTAACTGAGAAAACCAGGGCAATTCGCCCCCGCGGAAATACTAGGATCCGCGGAAGAAGGCTCGATTTCGGGACTCCTTTGAATCGCCCCAGAACCGAGCAGGGAAGTCTGCCGGAGCAAAACTCCGAAAAAGATAACCCTGGCGCGACGCTGAACGAATCAGACAAATCTCCTACTCGCAGACAGGAGACCAAAGAAGATGGTGTCAAAAGGGTTAACCTGGAAACGAACGAACAATCTGATCCATCGGATGAGGACCCAATAGATCGGCTGATGTACGAATCTCGAAAAACGCCTTTTACGGCTCGCATTACCAAAGTCAAGCTACCCGGTCCTGGAAAACTCAAGGTGCCAACTTACGATGGGACAGCTGATCCCAAAGCGCACCTGCAGGCCATCCAGATCACCCTGGGACGAGCCCAGCTCAAGGATAGCGAGAAAGACGCGGGCTACTGCCGTCTTTTCATGGAAAACCTAGAAGGAGCAGCACTCGAATGGTTCGCCAAGCTTAGGCAGAATTCAATCGGGAGTTTCCGCTAGCTTGCTTCCGAATTCTTGAAGCAATACTTGATGTTCATAAATCGGGAAACTTCCGACGCTGATCTTTGGAGCTTATCGCAGAAGGAAGACGAATCCCTTCGCGACTTCATGAGCCGATTCAAACTCGTCATGGCTAGAGTTAAGGGAATAAGTGACAAAGCCGCCATCGACGCACTTAGGAAATCGCTTTGGTTCAAGTCGAAATTTAAAAATGGATAACTCTCGAGAAACCACGGACGATCCAAGACGCGCTCCACAAAGCTACGATTACATAACCATCGAAGAGGAGACTAAAATCCTATCCAAAAAGTACAAGCTGGCAAAGTCGTCCGCAAAGGACATCGCGTCTGAGTAGAATCTGAGAAAGAAAAACCCTCGTAACGACAACTTCGTCCACCACGAGGGACAGGATCTCCAAGGGGCGCACAAGCCATCAATTCGGGATTGGTACAAGGGTGAACTAAGGGGAACACGTGGCAAAGAATCGAATTACGACGAGAATTCCTGCTGTGATCTCCACCAAACCCGTGGAAACTCTACCGTAAACTGCAAAGTTCTTGGCGCATGACTGGCCGCAAAATTACTCGCAGGAGAACTCTCCGAGGTTTCCAGCGTAAAGCACCTCATCCGCGATTCAGACAGCCCTCCAAAAACCGATAGGAACTCGCGAGCGGAAACTCTGCCTCAAGGGAACCAGCCAGGCGAGAAACGAGGACGAAGACAAGACGAGAAAGGTAACGACGCTAACCGCCGAAAGATCAATCTGATCATTAGTGAATTGAAATATTACAGCGATACCATCTCGTCCATTAAGTCCTACCAACGAAAATCCACAACCGGTTCAAGCTGGAACGTACCATCGGATAACACTCCAAAGGGAGTAATCTCTTTCGATGACACAGAAACCGGCAGAATAGATCAACCACACGCTGATCATCTCGTCATCGACTTAGTCATAAACGACTTAGAAGTCACTCGAATCTTGGTCGACACCGGAAGCACCGTCAACGTAATTTTCCGCAACACGCTGGCGCGCATGGGAATCGATTTATCGGAGATCGAGCCAATACCAAAGCCGTTGACCAGTTTCTCCGGCAAAATGGCTATGATTCTAGGATCGATCCGACTTCCGGTCACCGCGAAAGAAATGACGAAAATCGTAAAGTTTGCAGTCATCGATTCCCCAGCTATCTACAACGTGATCATGGGCACGCCTTGGATAAACTCCATGAATCGCGATCTTGCTTTTTAGCTGAACATAAGCTAAGGCAATTGGCGGTCGAAATCGTGAAACCAAAACATGCGAAGTTCACACCGCCGCCCGCGGAAAACGACCCAAAACCAGCAACGTTCGAGAAGCAACAAACTTCTGAACTCATCGTTTCTGCCCAACCGGAGGAGACAAACACAAACCAAGATGCCGATCCAGCGACTAAAGTGATTGAGAAGTCTGCGACAGCCGAGTAAAAACACTTGCACCAACAATCAGAACTACGAGATGGATTGATTTCCGAAAGGAATACGTAGGAAGCTCGCCTAAAGATGAGTTCAACTATCCCCCTTTTCCGAAACGGGGGG
>CAKOAT010091044.1:40524-101225 GCA_932364175.1 Eruca vesicaria subsp. sativa | reverse complement strand
AATACCTTAGTCGTAATATTACGACTAGGTTACGACTAATGCTTGTAGTCGTAATGTTACGACTACGTTACGACTAATTGTGCATTACGACTAGCGAATAACGACCAATTGGTTTTCGATGTTAATTGGTCGTAAATGGCATATTACGACTAATTAACAACCAATAGTGTAGTCGTTAGACACCTGTTTTCTTGTAGTGAGTGAGATATTCAAACTCTAACAGTGAAAACCTCAAAGGTTGTGGACCAACAAGACTCTACAGCTCATACTTCTTCTTTGTGTTGAGCTGGAAACCGAGCATGTAGTGAAGCAGCCTTGAAGCCCATTCAAATTCCAGCTCTTGGAACTTGATGAAAACTCCCAACTTAGACTCTTTCAGCTCTTCATATTCGTCATCATTAAGAGCATTCCTTAGAGCAGTATACAACTTCATACACGGATGATACGAAATGCTATGCAATGGGGGGGGGGGCTCTTGCTCTACTATATGTATCGTACTAGGGAGTTCCGAAATATCCATTTTTTTCTGCAAAACAATCAAAGACAACCATCTTAAACACACAACCATCCAGTATAACATTTTAATTATAAGTCTGGAAGACTTTCCAGACGACTTATAATTAAGTCGTCTGTCAAGTCTTCCAATTGAAATACTTATATTTAAGTCGTCTAGAAAGTCTTCTCGGTGGAAGACTTTCCACACGACTTAATTATAAGTCTACCAAGACTTCTAGTAGAACATTGGAAAGTTGGCCTGAAAATTTGGAGAAGATATAGTCGCCTTCGACACAGCGGTTATAGATCTGCAAAAATAGACGTGAAAAAAAAGAAGCGATGAGAACGATTTTTTATGTTCTTCTTTAGATATAACTTACCGGTGGCAGAGTTCAATAAAACGCCTCTAAAAGAAACGGCGCTAGGGTTTACATAAAAACGGCGCTAGGGTTTCCTCTGAGATCTTAAATAGAGGAAGCAGTGGTGAGAACGGTGGTGATGACGACGGTGGTAAGGCGGAGAGATAACCGGCGGTGAGATTGATGGATTAGAGAGATTCGACGAAAATCACCTTTGAAATAAACGGCGTTAGGGTTTTCTGAATATCGCAAAAAAAATGAGTAAGAAAAAAACATCTTATATATGTCCGGTAAAAAATCCGGTTAGGTTTAAAAATAAATTGGTAAAATCGAAGGTTCGTTCTGGTTTGGACGACTTAGGTTAGTCCCAATAATTGGTAAAATAATTTAAAAAAATTATTATTTTTTGTATCTGAATCTTACAAAATAAATTACACTAATTTAAATTATTATATTAATTTTAAAATTATCTAAATTTAAAATTAATATTATACATAATTTACACATGTTCATACAAAAGAATGGGCCCCAGCACGACGATATTTTTTTGGGTCAAATACAAACTTTCTAATTAGTTCATTTGCTTTAAAAAAAGATATATCAAGAGGTACTCTATCATTTTTTAATTACATCCAAAACCATAATGCATTTTTTTTAATAAAGGCCACAATGCACTTACACGACACTTTTTCATGAGTTTAAGAAGAATGTGGACGAAATTGCCACTACAAGAAAACTCGTCCATTACTAGGACGGGTTTCCTCGTTATTTCCTAGTAAATGACAATTTACTAGGAATTTACGAGGAAACGCGTTTCGTCGAAACACGTTCATCGTTAAGCCTTTTTCCTCGTAAGGTCCTAGCTAAGCTAAATTCGATATTTCCTATCCAGTTCCTCCTAATTTCATAGTAAAAAATCTTTTCCTCTTAATTTCGTAGTAATACTTTACTAGGACATTACGAGGAAATTAACTTACTACGGGCTTACGAGGAAATGTACTATTGCCACGTAATTTCCTCGTAATATTACTACAGTGTTACGAGGAAATATTTTTCTCATACATGTACGAGGACCTTACGAGGAAAACTAGTTTCCTCGTAAAGTCGTAGTAAGTTCGTAGTAAATTTATGAGGAATTATTTTCCTACTAAAATTTTGTAGTAACTTCTTAGTTTTCTTGTAGTGTGCCCTTAATGAAATGAAAGAGAGAAAGGAAAAAATGTATTTCCATAATTAGTTAATTTACGTTTTAATATATTTTTTTATTTTTTTATATTAGAAATACATAAAATTTCAATATAATAAATTATGTTTTTTATTCTCTATAATTTGATATCCAATTTGATATGTTTTTTGTTATATTTTAACATATATACATATACATGTATCCAATGATTATGTTATGAATTAGTGAAATGTGGAAATTTGAAAAACGTGAATAATTACATGTAGACATATAAGCATGGAGGAGGGATACATGTGGGTGGGTGTTTATATTTGTCTATGTTGTTATTAAGCAATGTTTCATTTGTTTAAGCATCACACGTCCATGTATCTGGTATTCGGTGTCCATGTATCATCCCTTCACACATCATCCATCCATGCATTACCCGTCCATACATCATATATCACGCATGTACACAACACATTTTAAGGAAAAAATTGTCCATAATCTATTTTTATCCATAACAAAATGTTTCACATGTAGAATATGTCTCTAAATGTAAGGGAAATTAAAAAAGTGGTTTAGAGTGTAATTAACTCTTCCTCTACTAATACAATAGAATTTCTATAAATTAATACTCGATAAATTAATAATTTTTGTCGGTCCTAATTTGAACCGATTCAAAATTTGACAAATCAATAAAATAATAATGTTTTAGAAAATTCTATGTAAATATATGATCTCATTAAAATTATAAATTAATAATTATATATACATATTTTCTATAAGTAAGAACATATCATTATATATATTTTTGATGAGATTTGATAATACTATGTCTAAAACCACATTTAGATTCTACGCAATATATATTATATACACAAAATAATAGAATAAAATTGATATAAATGTCAGTTTTAAAAAAACAAAAATTAATGTTTATACACTAAATCAAATATTTTTCTTATTTTAGAAAAAAAAATTGCAAATAAAAATCTAAATAAAAAAAACTTTTGCAAATTAATATTTTTTATAAATTAATAAACTTTCCAAATTTCAACAGCAATTTATAGAAGTTTTAGTTTCCAATTTCCATCTTTTCTGATTTCTTTCTTTCATCTTGCAAGAAACATTTTAAAATATTAAAATAAAGGACTCCTATTTTTATTGTCTTTTCTTTTGTGGAACCTTTTCCTTGCTAACCAAACGATTGTATGTATTTTGGGAATAATATAAAACTACTACGTGACTTTTGTGTGAAGTGCACGTATCCAATATTAATTAATAATATGCTACGAAATGTAATACTTATATATTTCAATCTAAAAGATAAGTATCTTGTGAGAATATTCTTTTCATTTTAAACAACAAAATGAGCTTTAAACACATCTCGATGGGAATCCACTTCCGAAAGTAGTTGACATATATGCCCTTTTTCAAAAACAAAACAAAAACGTAGTTGGCCTATTTAGTAGTAGATTATTAGACCAAAAACATACGGTGAACCTCTATAAATTAATATTCGATAAATTAATAATCTCTATAAATTAATAAATTTCACATATCTTAATTTGAGTAGGTTCAAAATTTGGCACAAATCGATAAAATAATTAGAAAATAAATATTCAAAAAATTATATGTAAACATATGGTCCCATTAAAATTATAAATTAATAATTTAGATATATACATATTTTATATAAGTAAGAATATATCATTATATTGTTTGTTTTATAATCATAATAGAATTATCTTTAAATTTTCTTAACACATAATATATTTTTGATGAGATTTAGTAATATAGATCTAAAATCACATTTAAATTTTATGAAATATATATTAAAAACCAAATAATATTTAAACATTAGTATAAATGTCAAATTTTAAAAAAATTATGATTAATGCCTATACATTAAAATCAAATATTTTTATTATCTTAAAATAAATATATCTTAAAATATAAAAAACTAAATAAGAAAACTTTTATAAACTAATATCTCTATAAATTAATAAAATTTCAAAGTCCAACAATATTAATTTATAAAAGTTTAACTGTATTTAGTAGATTGTTAAGCAAATTCCTAAAACTTGGAACTGAACTTAATATATAAAAAATGGTAAACCATTCTCTAGAGAAAGAATGTGAAAGATTCGGTGGTCACGCGTTGTAAAAATTTGGTGCGGTACGAATTCGAATTCGGGTCCCTTTAAAGATCTACGGAACGCCTTGATCACCCGACCCTGAACTTAATATATAAGATTATATAATTTGTGATATTTGATAGTGTATATTAAAAGATTTAAAAATGATTTTATCTATCACCAGAAAATAAGTTAAAACTCTAAAATTAAACCTTATAGAAGTGAGATACTCAAAGAATGAGTAATCTATGGAAAAATTATTAAACATATCATAAAAATAAAATTAAATTTTGAAAAAATTATGTAAAAATTACAAATTTATAAATAAATATTTTAAGCTTCTAAAAATTAGCGCTCTCGACTATCTAGCAAGATGGATTCATCGACAATCAGACATAAAGACAATGTTGTGGACATACAATAGAGGCAGACAAGGGGGGTTAAATAACCATTCTATTAGAATGTTTTGACATAAATCTATACAATAAAATTAACTTTTCTCCTTTTTCTTATAGAACTAACTCATCAAAGACCAAATTTTGACATATGTCATAAATTTCAAAAATTAAGAAGTTATCCCATATTTTTGATATTTAAGTCATATCTTTTAATAACACTTTTAATAATTCATAAATACTTTATAATAGTACTCTGTTCTCAATTTAAGCAAAACTTTGACACTAGTCATTTTATCCTCATATATTAATTTAACAACAATCTCTTATATATTATTTGCGAAGTGATTTTGACATGTGTCATAACCACAATCAATTTCACCAACAAATGATGACATGTCTACTAATAATGGTGACATTGTTTAGAATTAATTGTGACATGTACATTTAAATTTAATGTTAATATATATTTTTGATAAGTTTTTAGAATATGATAATAACTTATAAATTATCATTAACATAACAATAAATAATATAATCGTAGAAATAAAAATATAATAATATTTACAAATTTTGAAATATTTTTTAATTCTATTTTTATAATTAGATAATTTTTATTAATAATTTGTTTCAAAATTTTATGCGGGTTTTAAAATAATACAATTTTCTTATCCCAACACCGTTAGCTTTATTTATAACATTTAGAAATTTTAGAAATATTATTTTATTTTATATTTTGATAAATATATACCGAACAATTCTTTTTCTTGATTGTATAAAATCTGATTTAACATATTTTAACTAAAAAAAGATAAAAAAAATATTTCCAAAATATTAATTTTAAATATATACATATATTATTAAATATAAATTTAAATAAAAGCTGTGTTTTTATCTTTATTTTTGAATATAATTAACATAAAATTAAAAATGTAACAAAATTATAAATTTAAAAAATTAACTAATTTTTATTTTTAAATATAATTTTATTTTTAAAACTTTTATTCCTGCATATAGTGCAAGAAAACACCTAATACATAGTAAAAAGTAAATAAATTTCAAGAATAAACAGAAAAATTCATAAAATAAAGAAAGAGAACAATTTACGATTATTTCAGATGTTTCATTAAATCAACCAAAAAAGGTTAGCCTTATTGAATACTTTCTCTTTTATGGCACCAAATTTAACCTGAGAGAAAAAGAAAAAATGAAAACAAAATCAAGGATCAATACAGAATCTATTATTTTTTTTTAAAAAACAAATTCACTTTGAAAACAAATTAACAAAATATAAAAAATTCAACAATAAAAGTTTAGTTAAAAATACATAACATAACTTGAATTTAGTGAAAACTATTAAAAATACAATAAATTATATAAAATAGTTTTTCATTTTTTTCATCAAACATAGACCAATAAAAACCAAAAGAATGAACTCACAGAAATTAGTTTACTTATTTGTCACCAACCTATTTTTTAAAAAAAAACAAGATTATACAAAAGCATAACCAAAAATTAATACAGAATCAAAAACAAATTAATAATAATTAAAATAGCAAAGATATATCAAAAAAAAATCCAACTTTCGTAAAAAAATAAAGGAATAAATAATATAACTTAATCTTGGTAAAAATATTATTTAACAAATAATAATTTAGTTTCTACATAAATTTACATCTACAATGTAGAAGAGAATGGTATTAAGTTTCATCTAAATCACACAAATGAAAAAAAAAAAAAAAAAAAAAAATAACCATAATTTTTCTGGTCACAACACTCAAACTTGGAAAAATTAACAAAAATGAAAACCATAACTAAATATTAATACATACTAGATTTTTAAAATTGAGAACCACAAAGAAACGTAAAAAAAAAACTAAAATTTAATGTAAATATATAATATAACTTGAATTATGTGAACCTTTATTCAAAATCATAATGTAGTGAAAATAAATCATATAATCCAGTACACGAATAAATAGTAATTTTCATAAGAACAAAAAGGTAAAAAATCTATTTACGATATTATCTTTCAGGTTTCACAAATACATGGCAACAAAATAAGAAAGAGTGAACCTAACATATTATTTTGTAACCAAACTCAGAATTACAAAAATTGAAACAATTTTTGGAAAACTATACCCAATTATCAATTTATAAGTTAGAAACTATTTTTTAGAAAATAATTTGGAAAACTAAAGATAATACTATAAAAACTGGTAAAACCTATAAATAACTCAAACATATCGAATAAAGAAAAAAATTATTCAGAAATAATATGAAATATTATAGTAAAATTTAAGAAAATTCATTTACAATATTAATTTTCACTTTTTATCAAACCGAAATCAACTAAATAAGAAATTAGTACATTTGGTGCATTTCTTTTCTTTTCGATCACTAAACTCAAACCAGCTTAAAATAAAAAAAAATTGATGAAAACCTATAACCAAAAAACTAAGACATAATCAAAATGAAGATTTTAAGTACATTTGTTTGGAAAAAAAGATATATTAAATAAAATGTAAATAAAGAACAATTATTCCAAATATCATAAAATTAAATAATTTTAACAGCATAAAAAGAAAATAATAATAATAATTCATACATAATATATAATAAAACATTTTTGAAATAAAAGAAGTATTAAGCAGAATATCTAATAGAAGAAAAGTTGTGTGAACCGCGGACCATCTATTAAAGAAAAAGTACTAATAAATTCAAAAACAAATTTATAAAATGGAGAAATAAGGAATGGTTTAGGTATTGAATTCAAAAGTTATTTCTAAGCAATTTTATTTTACTAACTTTTATAATAAAAAATAAAAATATAAGATAGTACTAATTTTTAAAATATTTACAAGTATGTGATTTTTAATAAGAATAATAAAAAAAAGATTGGAGATTAATATTATTTACAATTTCAAATAAACTAATCTTTTAGTATATATATTAAATTTATACATTTTATTATTTTTATTTCTCACTGGTCCGTAGGCAGACTTAATCCTAGTATAATATAAATCAGACAACTTGTTATTGGTTTAGATAAAAAAAATTATATGCCCCTTAAACGGCAAATGCCAGAATCTTGACCTTGCATGTTACATATTAATATGTCTTTCAAACTTTAAGAACTATTTTTTTATATTTAAAATAGTTAAGCGTATATGTTGACAAATGGAAGAATATAAAACTAAAACATGCTGTACACATACAATCACATATGCTGTACACATACAATCACATGTTGTGAAGTTGAATAGTAATTTAACGACTTTCTCTAAAATAAAATTAGAAATAAGAGATGACAATGAAGATGTTAATCTTCACATATTCAATGTATACATCAGTAAATTAGTCACATACTTAGATGAAACCTTATCCTGTTAGATATTTTCCTTGGACAACTAAAAGTGGCTACTATGAAATAATATAAAAGAACTATATGTGGCTTGCAAATTGCAATATCTTATATATTAAAATAGAAGTCATGACTTGATTTCATTTGTGATTTTTAAAAAAATGGACTATTACTAGAAAGTCATGTTACATTAACTCTCTAATAATCTTATCATTATTATATCTTATGAAAAATCATATCTATAATAACAAAGATACGCTTAACAATATGGTTTGGGTAAATTACCCCACACCTTCCAACTTAGTCACACAAAATATGTTAATAGATATATAAGTTTAGGAATCTACTATTATTTATAAGGAAATATGTCAATAATAGTTAAACGCATCTACAATATATTAACAAAATCACATATTCGTAATATGGAATATTTCTATACCCTAAAAAAATTTACACGCTATATATACTAGATAAATTTATTTCGATGTAAAATTTTAAAATTATATTGTTTTTAAAAAAAGAAATTGTTTACAAAATTTATTTTTAGTAAAATTCTTTATAATATTAATTTATGAAGCTATAAGTTTAGTTTTTAGAAAAAAATTCTTTGAATTTTATATTATCTTTGCAAATTAAAGTATACTAATATTTAATCAAGCTCTATTTATATTACTTTATCTAAAAATGAAATATTAATCTAACAAACAATAAAATGTAGAAGAAGAAACAAACACATGTTTGAAAAACATGTGTATATAGAAAATTAGAAACAATCTATTTGATTAAAACACGTATTATATAATATTATTATGTTTGAAAAACATTTACTATACATATCGTAAATATGTGATTACTATAATATATACCAATTTACAAATGAAAACAAAATGTTTATATAACTAACTATAAACGAAAACAAACACCCGCGCGGTTGCGCGGGTCAAAATCTAGTTTATAATTTAAACAAGTGAAAAATATAGAAATCATTTTGGAAAGCAAAGGTCTCTTATGCTTATCTTTTTGAAGTCTTTGTCTTCAACAAACTTTCAAAATCTTTTAAGTATATTTTAAATATATTTTAAAAATAATAAATATTAATAATTAAATGATTTCTAATAAATATATAAAACTAAATTTAGAATTATTTAATTTATTTTAGTATTTATAATATAAAAATAGTCTATAATAGCATAAAATTAATTTATTTATCTAATTATTTAATATAATTAACTAATATAAAATATTGTTCCATAAACAATATATTATTCTTTATTTAAATAAAATTATGTGTCTTATCTTTCAGAAAGTAATTATGTGTATTTCTATAACAAAAAGATAAACTTGCGTTCTTGAGTTTTTATTATTATGTAAATTTTTTACTGATAAAATTCTTATGTCATTTTATTTTTGGATAAAGAATTTGATTACTTATGAAATTGCGTTTAAGATATATAACTCTCCATTGTGCATGTTATCAATCAAGGCTAAAAAAGCCGTTTGCTGTTAAATAATAATAATAATAATAATAATCAAGGCTAAAACTTTAATTCACAAGCCATGGTTAGGGAAGAAAACAGCGTCGGCGCGACTCAAACGCAGTAGTTTAAATCTATCTTATCATACACGTGCGGAGTGATCTTTGCCGTTACTATTCATTTGACTCTGTCTAAACCAACGGTTAAGATTTTATCTCTTTTCGTCAACGCATTATCACCGTGGCGCCAGAGATGACATATCTTTCCAAAGGAACCTTCCTCCACGTGCTCACCATCACGTGATACATACGCGCTCTTCAAGAGCTCTTTCTCTTCTGCTCTCCAATGACTTTTCACAGACCAGCTTTCTCTTCTCCATTACGGCACCACACGCCCACCTATAAATATTCGCCACTGAGTTATTCTCTCTCTCTCTCTCACACAACATTTTCTCTAAGATTACTTTCTCGAAAACTGCGTACAAAAGATTGTGTAAGGTTTTGATTTGTCGTTGACCATCCAAGATTTTCGGACCAAAATAGTTTTGTCAGTTTTTTTTTGGGAAGAGATGGAAGAGGGTTTCCTAAAGCCGTCGTTTTCAATCGGAAAGCTATCTTCTCTGGCGCCGGAGAAGATTCTTGAGCCGTCTGTTCACTCGGAAGAAGAGGTTTTAGAGGATGGAGAAGAGATAGACGGTGGTGTGAGACTTATGTATCTGTCCAATGAAGGTGACATTGAAGGGATCAAGGAGCTACTTGATTCAGGGATCAATGTTAATTACAGAGACATTGATGATCGGACTGCTCTCCACGTGGCGGCTTGTCAGGGACTGAAAGATGTCGTCGAGCTACTTCTTGATCGGGAAGCAGAAGTTGATCCTAAAGATCGATGGGGAAGCACGGTAAGAAGAAACCAAACATTTGAACACTCTGATGATCATTTGTAGTGGAATCTAATACACTTTTTTTTTTTTAAATAACAGCCTCTTGCAGATGCGATATTCTACAAGAACATTGATGTAATCAAGATTCTTGAGACTCATGGAGCTAAACATCCGGTAAGAATCTAGCTGGAAATTAATGTGGTCTGGTGTTTTGAATTATATCTCTTGTTGGCAATGTTTAAGAAAACAATATCCGGTAATTAAGCGACCGTCTAGACCAATTTGATGCATAGCCGATGCATAGACCGATGTTTAAAACATTCCTTGCTATAATAATAGCCACTGGAATATTTATATTTTTACATTTGTATGTTTCAGATGGCTCCAATGCACGTGGAAACTGCTCTCGAAGTCCCTGAATATGAAATCAATCCTGACGAGCTTGACTTCACTCAAAGCAAAGAAATATCAAATGTAAAAAAAAAAGTGTCCTTCTCCTTGGCTTTTTGATGAGTCTTTTTACCGGTTTGTTTAATACTTTTCGGTCTGATGGTATTAAGTTTCTTGTATTCAGGGAACTTTCTGTATGGCAATGTGGCGTGGCATTCAAGTTGCGGTAAAAAAGCTCGATGATGAAGTGTTGAGCGATGAGGAACAAGTGTAAGTGGACTTTTCTTGTAATAAGGTTTTACATTCAGGTCCCGTGGGCACCGAATTAAGCAGACCCCAAATTTAACACCATTATATATAAAAGTTGCATGGTCGTCCATATACTTTTAAATTTTTTTTTTATAAAAATTATGTTTGTCTCCCTAGATCTTAGATACTGGCCCTGTTCCAGTTCCTTACTGTAATCGTTTTGGTGTATATATGTGCGTGTAGGAGGAAGTTCCACGATGAGCTTGCATTGCTCCAAAGGCTTAGACATCCAAACATTGTTCAGTTTCTTGGTGCTGTAACTCAAAGCAATCCAATGATGATTGTTACTGAGTATTTGCCTAGGGTATGCTTTGATAGAATTTGACATCTTTCTTTCTCGAAACCAAGATCTCATTTTGATACATTCTTCAGGGGGATTTGCGTGAATTGCTCAAAAGGAAAGGACATTTAAAACCAGCGACTGCTGTTAGATACGCCCTTGATATTGCAAGGTATGCGTCCTGTTCATAGGTTATAAAATGTTTGTTTGTAGTTGTAACGTGTTCGAGTATCTTTTAGGGGAATGAACTATCTTCATGAGATCAAAGGAGACCCTATAATTCACCGAGATCTTGAACCTTCGTGAGTCCACACTGTCCATATCAAAGGGTCCTTTATGGTCTCTTACTATCAATTAGCTCTTTTGTATTTTCTGACAATTGGTAAAAATAATATTTTACAGAAACATACTGCGGGATGACACAGGGCATCTTAAAGTTGCAGACTTTGCAGTAAGCAAGCTTGTTACTGTTAAAGAAGACAAGCCTTTCACATGTTTAGACACTTCCTGTAAGTTTTCTAGTTGTAGATTTTTGGAAGCTTTAGTTCTTGATCTTCTTCTTGGTCTTGATTGCTGAATCTGTTTATGACATCTATCCTCATTTGTAGGTCTTCGATATATTGCTCCCGAGGTTTTCACCAGCGAAGAATACGACACAAAAGCTGACGTTTTCTCCTTCGCGTTGATAGTTCAAGAGGTAAAGACTACTCTTCGTTTGCTCTTTGTTTGTTCATGTTGTTGACTCTGGGCCGGTCCTATGAGACTTAAAAAAATGTTATTAAACATATATTTTTCTTAACCTTTTGGGGGTCGAATGATATTTTGGGGCCATAGAATGTTTTTGAGTTGACTCCTTTCAGTGTCGGAATGTTTTAGATGATCGAAGGACGGATGCCCTTTGCTGAAAAGGAAGACAGTGAAGCTTCAGAAGCTTATGCATGCAAAGAACGTCCATCTTTCAAAGCTCCATCTAAGCAATACCCTCATGGACTTAAAACGTTAGTTCTCTCTTTTCTCTTCACCATTGAACCGAAAACAACGACGGTTTTGCATATCATTGATTGGTTTGTAGTCCATGTCATTAACCGGTTGGGATCAATAGGTTGATAGAAGAATGTTGGCTAGATAAACCCGCCAAGAGACCGACTTTCAGAGCGATCATTAAGCGGCTTGAGTCCATTCTTCACCATATGGGTCACAAGCGACAATGGAGGGTCTCTCTCTTGCACATAGATCACCGTACTTTTTGGCATTTATTTATGTTTATTTGCATTTCTAATATGTTTTTTCTTCCACATGTTTTTTGTATCAGATGAGGCCATTGACATGCTTTCAGAAGTTTGAGCATAAGAAGAAACATAACTGGGTTTTGAGCAGCTCTGATGGCTCATCATCCGGTTCACATTTGTAATTCTTTTAACTGGTTAAGAAATGATTCTTTTGTATGATTACCGGTTTAGTTTGGTTTTCCCTCCAAAACAACCGAATTTTACTTTGTAATTTTGTTTTACTTTGAAGAATTAAAGTCTTCGTGTGGACAGAAGTTGCATTTTATTTTTGTATGAAGTTGTAACGAGTCTTCAGATTTTGAAGCTCTGTAAATACGTGTCTAACGAATTGTAAGGAATTGTTTCAATCAAGCTTTTTCTCTGCCAAAATAATCTTCGACGTCCAGTCTCTACCAAATGCAATTACTTTTTCGGTCATACATTCAAAAGAATTTTAAAATTAAACGTATTTAAACTAGAGTAATGAAAAGATGAATACTCTAAGAAAATGAACCGCGGTATCGTACGAATGAGGCAAAAGCACGTAAAAAGCCATATGCATTATATGGTCAGTAAATAAGAATTTCGAGTCTCCGAAAATTAACGTATATCTGTTGTATGGAATTGATGCAGGGGTTGAGAGAGTAGACGTGGGAAGTTCACTAGCCGTAAAAAGTCAAGAAGTTACAAGTGGTATCACAAGAGAACTTAGACGAGTGTAGAGGTCTGAATGAGCTCACACTTACGATTTTGGAGCGCAATTCCTTGAAAGAGATGAATTGTAATATCACGATTTGTGGTATATGGAAAAGTTTGAAAGGAGTGAATTATAATATTCCGGTTTGTGGTATATGAAAATGTTGAAAGAATTAATTTTAGTTAGATATAGCGTGAAAGTCAAGACCAGTCCATTAGTATTGATGCCTAAAACCCAAATAATTTAAGTCTAACTATAAAATGTGTTATTTTAAAATTTGTCAAAACTGAATATCGAATCTTTCCCTTTAAAGATACTAAGCGAGTTTTGAACCATTACACCATGGTCATTTTTAAGAACTTTACTACTCTTTTAAGAGATAACATATTTTGGTGCCTAAAGCAAGAGTTTTGCTTGCTTTAGCCATACCAGCTCTAATCAAAATACATTTATCTCTGTAGATACATATACATATAATTTTTTTAGAATTACACGTGATTAGGTTGAAGTAGTGGAAGAATATATGATTTATCGGAAATTGATTGGCAATATATACGGTTTGTAAATAAGATTTTGTCTTCAGAAATTTACCATACAACTCGTCACACAAAATGAGATCCATAGACTGAACGTTACGAATAATATAGTTTATATTGAAAACAGAGTAATGATTGCTTGTGTGTGTGTGTGAATGTAAGTATGAATAACTTTCTTATTGCCTCAAGGAAAAACTGACTCAAAACCTCAAGCACTTACAAACTCTTACAAACCTATCATGACTCGATGGTTGTATATATATAGCTAACAAACGAGATCCTAATTGCTTAAGATAAAGATCAAATGTTATAGATAACTCCTAAAACAACTCCCCATCTTTATCTCTTAACTCTGATAGATTAGGATCCTTTTTAGCTTGTGCCACACGTCTTTAGTCTTGTTTCATCACCTTCAAGCTTAACTCAACATTCTCCCCTTTAAGCTTGAAGTTGATTTGTGCTGAATTTTGAACACCTATGAGCTCTCTCATTTCTCTGAACCTGATCCTCCCAAGTGCCTTAGTTAAGACATCCGCCTTCTGTTTGTCTCCGGAAACGTGCTCAACATCTACTTGACCATTCTCAACGCACTCTCGTATAAAATGGTACATTCTATGTATATGTTTGCTTCTCCCATGGAAGACAGGGTTCTTTGTGAGTGAGATTGCCGATTTGTTGTCCACTCGGATAGTAACTCTTTCACACGCATTTCCAGTAGTCTCACTTAGAGTCACTTGAAGCCACATTGCCTGTTTTGCTGCTTCTATGGCTGCCATAAATTCAGCCTCGCAAGAAGATAGAGCCATAGTCTCTTGCTTTTGTGAACACCAAGTAATGGGGCTTTCCCCAAGATAGAAGATATGGCCTGTTACACTCTTTCCATCATCAACATCTATATTCAGTGAGCTATCACTGTATCCCATTAACACCGGTATCTTGCTTGTACGCTTGTAGTTAAGGCCATATGATGTGGTCCCGCGCAGATATCTTAGCACATGCTTCAAAGCTCCGTCATGTGACTCTTTGGGCTCAACCATATATCTGCTTAGCACTCCAATACTGAACGAGAGATCAGGACGAGTATGAATTAGATAACGCAGACATCCAACACTCCTCCTGTACCTCTTTTCTTCAACAGACTTTTCCCCGAGTCCCTTAGAAAGCTTCAAACTTATGCCCATGGGTACACAAGTAGAGTTACTGTCGCTCATCCCTGTCTTAGAAAGAATCTTAAGCGCATATCTCTCCTGTCTAAGGGTGATTCCATCATCATGTTGCATCACCTCAATACCCAAGTAGTATGTTAGTCTTCCCAAATCACTCATTTAAAATTTTGCCTCCATCTCCCCTTTAAATTCAACTATCATTGACAAGTTTGAGCCTGTAACAAGTAGATCGTCCACGTAGACTGCCACGATGAGTAGATGTTCTTGTTTCTGTCTTTGATACAAGGACGGTTCCTTAGATCACCGTGTGAACTTAAATTCCTTAAGGATCTGGTTTAACTTGTCATTCCAAGCTCTAGGGGCCTGTTTTAGGCCATAAAGAGCCTTTGAAAGTTTATACACCTTGTTCTCACCTCCTTTGATCTCAAATCCCTCTGGCTGTGAGACATAGACTTCCTCCTTTAGATTACCATGCAAGAACACTGTCTTTACGTCCAGGTGATGAACTTCCCAGCCATGTGATGCAGCTAGAGCAATAATAAGTCGAACTGTTTCAATCCTTGCAACAGGGGCAAACACTTCATCATAGTCTATCCCATGTCTCTGCACATATCCCTTTACTACTAGCCTTGCCTTATACTTGTTCACACTTCCATCTGGATTTCTCTTGATTTTGAACACCCACTTAAGTCCACTAGACTTGGCTCCCACGGGCAAATCAACCAAATTCCAGGTCTGATTCTTCTCAATTGAAGCTATTTCATCCTCACAGGGATCTAGCCATACTTTTTGCTCCTTTGCCTCAGTAAAATCCCACGGCTCATCATTAATGGTCATTAGCAGCCATTCACATTCTGTCTCGGCCAGTAGGACATAGTCTGACAGGTACTCTGGTTGCGTTCTCACCCTTGTGGATCTTCTTAGCAGTGGTTGTTCTTCCTCATCGTCTGAGATCTCTACGACATTAGTGTCAGTACCAGTATCAGCTGTATCTTCTACATGCTCTATTCTTGTAGCCTGCTTAACATCATGCGTCTCCATAATAGGTTCTAACTCTTTTAGACCACTGTTTCCAAACTCTCCAAGGTTGATGCTAAACGAGCCAACATCACTCTCCATCCCTTGTTTGTTCCAATTCCATCCTTCTTCCTCCATGAATATCACATCCCGACTAACCGTGATTATTTGACTTATAGGATCAAATAGCCGATAGGCCTTCGTTCCTGGTTCTGTCCCAAGGTGGACTAGTGCTCGAGACCTATCATCCAGCTTCTTCTTGTGAGGGGCTTCTACTCTTGCATAACCAATACAACCAAACACGCGCAGGTGAGCTAGATTAGGCTTGCTTCCTTTGAAAGCCTTGTATGGAGTCATAACAGTCAGTGTCCTGGTTGCAGTCTTGTTAATCAGATACGTAGCATGTCTTACAGCCTCCCCCCCCCATAGATAATTTGGAACACTCATATGCTTTAGAACACGCCTTGTCATCTCTAGTATGGTTCTGTTGCGTCTCTCTACAACCCCATTCTGTTGGGGAGAGTAAGGGGCAGTCAAATGTCTCTGAATCCCACTTTCTTCACAGAATGCATTAAACTCTGATGATGTAAACTCTCCTCCCCGATTCGTCCTAAGAGTTTTAATGGTCATCCCTGTTTCTTGCTCTATCATCGCTTTGAATCTCTTGAATTTTCCAAAGGCTTCACTCTTCTCTTTTAACAACATGGTCCACATGTAACGTGAATGGTCATCAATGATCACAAAAACGTACCTATTCTTTCCGATCGTTGGCGGTGTAATAGGACCACAAAGGTCCCCATGTAGTAACTCAAGTTTCTGTGTAGCTCGGAATGTTGTTGCTTGTGGAAAAGGTCTCCTTGATTGTTTCCCAAGTAAGCAAGAAATACAGGTCTTCTTTGTGACTGTGAACTTTGGTACTCCTGTAACAAGATCCTTATCAATCATTAGCTTGATGTTGTCAAAGTTAACATGTTCCAACCTTGCGTACCACTTATTTGAGCCATTAAATGTTGCTACTTGAAGACGTACTGCACTTTCGGCTTCGAGAACCACCTTGTACAACCTGTTTCTTCCTCTACTGCTTCTCACTAGTAATCTTCCCTCACGGTCATACACATTCAGAAGGTCCTCTTTCATTCTAACTTCGCAGCCTGCTTCAGTAGCTTGACCCAAACTGATGATGTTGCTTTTAAGTGCTGGTATAAAGTACACATTTGACATACTTTTCTTTACCCCATCTTTGAAGATAAAACTGATAGAACCTTTCCCCTTAATATCAATACGAGAGTCGTCTCCAAACTTGACTTTTCCTGTTATGGTCTCTTCCAACGAGGTGAAGTATGACCGGTCTCCAGTCATGTGGTTACTGGCTCCATTGTCTAGATACCACACATTACTTTTGTCTTGGTCTGTCTCGAAGGTATTTGGTTTTACCTTTTCCTCATTAAGAAACACTACCTCATGTAGCATTAGCTGATCAGCCACTTGAGTATCTTCTTCTTTGGTTTCTTGTGCTTCTTGAAGCTTAAGTAACCTATCAGGACAGTCTGATGCATAGTGTCCCACTTTGTCACACCGATAACATGTTACACCAGTTGTGTCTCTCGCAAAACCAGACCTTTCACGGCCTCTTCCTCTGTTAAAGAACCTTCCACCACGACCACGGCTCTGTTGGTTCCATTAAAACCCTGAGAATTTTGCTGTTAAGAATTTGCATACATGAGTTTGCTTTGTTCCTCCACAGTTTCTTTTTCCTCGCTTACACGATCTTCATAAGCTTTCATACGACCAATTATATCTTCGAAGCTGGTCGTATTGAGATCTAAAACTTGCTCCAGGGTAGCTACGATGTGAATATACTTCTTGCGGGGAAGACACTTTAGGAACTTCTTAACAAGTTTAGATTCTTCTATCTCCTCTCCCAATGCAGCAGAATTTGAAGATATTTCAGAGATCTTTCCTGTGAACTCATCAATAGTTTCATTGTCCTTCATCTTCAAGCGATCGAAATCAGCCATAAGTGTTTGTAGTCGAGCTTCCTTGACTCTATCAGCACCCATGTGTCTGGTTTTAATGGCGTCCCAAACCTTCTTTGCCGTGTCCAACTCACCAACTTGCAACACAAGGGATTCGGGTATCGACTGAACCAATAACGCCATAGCCATATTATTCTTCTCCTTGTCTTCTTCTTCTAGTTCAATGATATCCCAGACCTTGTGCACCTTCAGTAGGATCTTCATCTTAATTGCCCATATTGTGTAGTTCGTAGAATTCAGTATAGGGCATTTTATTGAAGATGATCCTGTCTCCTTTAGTTTCGTTGTAGCAACCGTAAGATCCCCCATCATTTCAATATTCGCTCTGATACCAAATATTGAAAACAAAGGAAAACAGAGTAACGATTGCTTGTGTGTGTGTGTGTGAATGTAAGTATGAGTAACTCTCTTATTGCCTCAAGGAAAAACTGACTCAAAACCTCAAGCACTTACAAACTCATACAAACCTACCATGACTCGATGGTTGTATATATATAGCTAACAAACGAGATCCGAATTGCTTAAGATAAAGATCAAATGTTATAGATAACTCCTAAAACAACTCCCCATCTTTATCTCTTAACTCCGGATCCCTTTTAGCTTGTGCTACACGTCTTTAGTCTTGTTTCATCATCTTCAAGCTTAACTCAACAGTTTAGTGGGAACATATTCAAAATAAATAAAAAATTATTGGTCACTTTTAACGATCGGGCATTTGAGGAACAGCCGTTTAACCTTCAACGAATCTAAAGAAAAATGTCACCATTTCTCAGAATATGAAGATTTGACCAATTTTGTGCATTGACAGCTTTTACTAGAATCCTGCTCAGAGCAGGCCGTGTAATTTTCAGGCCCAAAAGCAATTTTTAATTATTATTATTATTATTTTAGCAATTTTTAATTATTAAAAAATACAAAACACTTTTTGGTACTCAAAGGGAAACAGCTTCTGAGCATTTAAAATGGTTTTAAAATTGTTTAGTTACAGAAATTTAATCTTAAAAATTGGACTCTAAGACCTTATCTAATGTATTTTTCTATTTTTTTCTAAAAATTATAATGTATTCATCTAATTTTATTTTTAAAATATTTAACTATATATTTTCTTATCTTAATACTCATATTTTTTATTTCTAAAATTTAATATAATTTATAAAGCTTTCGTAAAACTCTGTTATTATTTAAATAAATTTTATGCTTAATTATAACATAAATTTTATGATTTTTTTGAAAGAACTAATTAGTAAAAGATAACTTATTTCTTCCAATCATAGTTATAAATTTTAATTTTAAATAACTATTTTAATATAAAAATATAACTTTATAGTGTGAAAATAACATTTCTTTAGAAAATGAGAGTATTTTTTTTTTGGCATCCTTTAGAAAATGAGAGTAATTTCTATTGTTAATCAAGAAATAGAAGTGACTTAGAGAACATAAAATAAAGAGACTAGAGATCCTATATAGTATATATCTTATATAATAAAGTAGGCTTCTCTCCCTTCTCATGCATCCACATCAGCATTTGTGAGGGGGGCAAAAAAAGCCATGTCAGCAATAACCTAAATCAAATAGACCAAACAAAATTTATCTCACCCGTTTCGGTTTCAATTGGTTTTCTGTTTGTCGGTTTTGTGGTTGTTGTTGGGCTGGCTATTTTGTGTGGTAGAGGCCCAAATTTTTGCGTTCAATGCCACGTTACACACACATCTATTTAGATATTTCAGATAATGATAATAAATACCTAAAAATGTAAATCAAACCCTCAAAATAATTTTAAAATTATTCCACAAATCTATGGTGTTTGCAACAAATACAAACTTATCTAATGTCAAGCAAACCAAAAAAGGTTTATTCGATATCCACTTATAAATTACCTTTGAAATTATATTATAAGTATTAAAACCAGGTAAAATCATAAGGAAATCCGGTCGGTTAATTTTTAATAACCATAAATTACACATCAACCCACTCAGCATACATGCAACGGTACAACATAAATAATAACAATCAAACCGCAAAGAAATTCAACGCAAAATTATGGCTTCCAATAATTATATTTAAAAACGTAAACGACGTTACAATCAACACCGTGTCCAACGTCCTATATAAACAAGTGCACAACACAAATAAACTAATAAGGACGGCGTTAGAATAAAAAAAAAAACTCTATCATTTTCCGATGAGTTTCATGAATCCAAAACAACATAATACCCTCACCCTTGAATTCATGCCCGAAGACATGCGTCTCCTAATTGTTTCCAAAGTAGGCTATGACCCCCCCCCCCACCGATTACTTCAACACAATTATGACATCCAAAACCCTCAGTTTCAGTTCTGAGAACTTTTTTGTTGCAAAGGATCTCAACCTCTCACCTTTGGTGAAGAAGCTTGCTCTAGCTCATCGGTAACAAAAGTTGGTGCAAAACTGTCTCAACGCGAACAATGTTGACGCTCACTATGTTAAAGGCATGCTAGAATTATTCGAAACTCGAAATCAGTCCCTAGGTCTAAATCATATCCTCATTGCCTCAAATGGTGGTCACCTCTGAGGAAGGTACGTTTACAGTGTCCTCCTTATGGCCATCGGCGAAACTGACTTAGGGGTTTAAAACATTAACAAACTCACTGATGAGCAAGATATTCCAGTACTAGAAGATTGTATGGTGATTTTTCAACAATCTCTTGAGCACCTCCAATATCACATGAAGGATATATGTCTTACCTCACTAAAGAAGATGTGGCCACCCCGGAACTGCCATCCTCAACAGGGGACGGAGATCACGGTTTGCTCCAACTGTTTCCACTTCTTTTTGGTAACCGAGTTCTACAAAAGGATAATGGGCTTCAGTGATCACCTTAACTAAAAGAAGGCCTATACGGGAAACGTGCTTTCCATTAACATGATGACGTACTCCTTCCACTTTTGATTTATTTGTTTTGTTTCTCAGTGTAAGTTGAACATTTATGTTCCTCTTCAGTTTCTTCCAAAGGTTCTGTTTAATTTTGCTTTTAGAATAAATTGTTAAACTTTGTTTTCAAATAAATTTTTATGAAAAATATTCTCATAGCTATTATCTCTGATCCTGAAAAAAATAAAATTTGTCAAACAAAAAAATAACATCTATGACTCAAGAATTTTAAAATAATTTCCAAATGTCCACCATTTAACCCTAATGCCATCACATTGATATCATAATAGACCATTCTCATAAACAAAACACAATAAAAATATTACATTACAAATCAAGAAATAATTTAAAATTTTTAAATAATACAAATATCCGATAACCCGCGCGCAGCGCGGACGGACCACTAGTAATACTAATAAATCCTTCTCAACTCCTAAACATATGCTTACATTAACCGACTCTAATCACAGATTCACACGTAACCTAAAATATGTTTTGGAGGTCTAGAGTTTGGACACGGTGACGGCTTACCCGAGTTAAAATTTGGGAGAATTGGAAAAATGGGACACTTTGAACTTGTGTTTGTCAGAATAGGATTTTTCATACTTTTGACCATTTATGGACATGTTTTACCTTTCTTTAATGGAAAAATAGTAAATTGAATTTTAAAAAAGTAAAAAAATATGAAACCTGTTGTAAACTTAAGTATGACAATATATATGTTTAAATTAAAAAAAAAAAATTGGTATCATATTTTATTTAATCTTCTAGCCATAGTTAGAATACTTATTCTGGTAATCTACTTAGGTTATAAATCAGATTCTAAGTGATATGAGTATATATATCAAAGATATATACCGTAATCTAACAGATCTTGTATATTCTGACGAAGATATATACCGTAATATAACCTTTCTTGTATATTCTGACAAAGATAGAATTAGTTACGTTGTAATCTAGAAAGATGTCTTCCTTCTACCTATAGCTTGAAAACGATATATAACCACAACTCAATGATATAATTCGGCTACATTACGTGCCAAAACAGATTCTGCCTTTTACCTTATATGTCGCCTGTAGGAAGAATATGTTTCATACCGTCTATACTGTGTTCTGTGTTAGCAGTATACATATTCTAGGCAAATTCCGGAAAATATGGAAACTTCCATATTCGGTTAAAGAAGTTTCCTAAATCTAAACTAAATCTACCCTAAATCTAGGAAAGAATATTTTCTCCAAATTTCACGTTCTTCTCCTCCTCCCCACAATTCTTTTCTGTTTTTTTTTGTGTTTCTCTCTTCTTCATCCACACAATCATCTCTTCTCTCTATCAATACATCATGGTTCTAATCTATGTTAAATCTGGTGAATGGGTGTCTAGTTGCAGTGAAGAGTGGAGTTTCGTAGTAGACAAAGCAAGGCGTGGTCGAATGATAACATTAGAAACTACTACTCCTTTGGAGAAGGTCAATAGGATCGTGTGTGAGGATTATGGGGTGGATCATACTGTTGTGAATGCTGAGTTCAGTTATTCGATGGTGAATCAAAGAGGGAATCCTCCAATTATTATCACCAATGATCGACAATCATCTAATTTTGTGGCGTATGCAAAGAAGGATTCATCTACTACTTTGTGTGTCACGTTCTCTGGTTATGGTGTTCACCATCAAAAAGAACAAGTCAATATTGATTTGAATAAGGAGCCGTGTGATTCAAGTAATGTTGAGGATGAAGAAGTTCATGAGAAAAATAGAGCAGAGTTTGTGAAGCTGTCAAAGGATAGAAAGAAGGATCATTTCGATGCGGCAGGTTGCACTAATGATGGTTTAAGGAGTGAAAACATTGGAGATTCTCGAAATAATGGAGATAGTGAAAAGGATGGTCGATCTTGGAGAGGAGATTTCGTGAAGAAAAATCAAATTTTCAGAAGTAAAGAGGTTCCGAAGGCAACAATGGAGGTTTTGGCTATGCAGAATCATTTCGATTACACTGTTCTGAAATCCACGAGAAAATGGTGGTATTGCCGATGTAAGGATGCATTATGCAACTGGACTGTGCGTGCAGAAGGTCTAGACGGGTCTACATATTTCATGATCAATCAGTGTGAGGAAAAACATACATGTGCTCCTTCAAAGAAAAGCAAATTCGGAAAAACAGCATCGGCAAGATGGGAGTCTAATACAACATCGATATGGTGATGCCAACGATGGCCCAAAAGCAAATGACATCATTCAATTCATGAGATTGGAGCACAGTTGTGAGATTAATTATTGGCACGCTTGGGAAGCTCGTGAGTTTGCTATAGCAGCTGCTAGAGGTATACCAGATCGCAGTTACGCTAAAATACCATCGTATTTGCACATGCTTAAAGAAGCTAATCCTGGGACGCATACTCACTATGAACTTAATGAGAAGGGGAGATTCATGTATATATTTATGTCCTTTGGCCAATCAGTTAGAGGATTCTACAATGCAATGCGAAGGGTGATTGTTGTTGATGGAACTTTTCTGAAAAATAAATACAGAGGAGTTCTACTTGTTGCTACTGCTGTAGATGGTAACTCTAATTTGTATCCGCTTGCATTTGGAGTTGTTGATTCAGAGAATGACGATTCATGGGGTTGGTTCTTCACACAGTTGAAAGTGGTTATTGCTGATTGTCAAGACTTAGCTTTTGTCTCAGATAGAAATGCGTCTATTTCTAAACCGATTGGGACTGTCCACCCTCGATCAACACATGGAAATTGCATTCATCACTTGTTGACAAATGTGGTTGCATTTTTCAAGACAAAAGGGTTCACTGCCTTGGTTGAAAAGGCTTCACGGGCATATAGGTACACTGAATTTGAGGAACGTATCACTGAAATTTTTGATATGAGTCCTGATCTTGGAAGATATCTACGAGAGGCTGATGTGCGCAAATGGGCTCGTTCTCTCTTCCCTGGTAAAAGGTATGACATTAGGACCACAAACCCTGCAGAGTCGATAAATTCAGTTCTGAGAATACCTAGAGAATATCCGGTTATTCCTTTGCTAGAGAGTATAAGAGAACTGTTGACTCGATGGTTCTATGAGCGTCGGTTGGTAAGCTCTAAGCATCTTGATCCTTTAACCACTAAGGTGGAGAAAAAGATTGATAGGAGAATTGTGAAAGCAAAAGGGTTTCAAGTTCACAAGGTTGGCGACTTCAAATCACTTGTGAAAGGAGACATATATGATTGTTTTGTTGATTTGCAAAGAAGAACATGCACATGTGGGAAGTATGATATAAGAAAAATTCCTTGCCGACACGCCATTCCTGCAATTTATTCACGAGGTATGGAAGTATAAACACTTGCACTTGGGACTTATTCATTTTTGGTAAATAAGCATAGTGACTCCAATCAATCACATTTTTTTTTACGCAGGCCTTGAAGTGCACAGATTTACTGATGTTTTATACACCACTGCAGCGTGGAGAATCGCCTATGAGGAATGCATTAATCCAATAGCAGTTCCAGAGTCTGAATGGAATGTCCCCACTGAGGTTAAACTTGCTAAGGTTTTACCACCAGAGACAAGAAAGAGTGCTGGTCGGCCAATAAAGAGAAGATATGAATCAGTAGAAGACAAGATAAAATCTTCTCAGGGATCAACAAAGAATAAAAAACACAAGTGTAGTCGTTGTGGTACCCAAGGACACAAGAGAGGAACATGCGATTTACCCATCTAGTTTGTTTTGTGTGTTATTTTGTTTTTGTTTTGTTTCTTGTTGATCTTGAATCATAGTGATCTTTTGTTTCTGTTTTGTTTCTTGCTAAACTCTTGAGACTAATCGATCAATGTTTGTGACAATTTGGTATCTGAAATAATCATCAAGAAATAATAAGAAACATAGTCTTAAACTTGTTTGAAAAATAAAGTACAATTTGAGGCAACGCATGAACATCAGACAATGTACATGAACACCATTACCAAACAGCAAACAAACAAAGCTTTTATGATCTTTAATTCTCTAATGCATTCTGTGATCTTCTCTTCACAATGAGCGATTGCATCTTCCGTCTCTTTAATTCTACTCTCATGGCCTTTCATCATGGCCTCGCCACCTCCCACTGATTTCTGAATCTCAATATTGTCAACAAGCAGCACGTCAAACAAGTCCTGGAAGTNCGCCACCTCCCACTGATTTCTGAATCTCAATATTGTCAACAAGCAGCACGTCAAACAAGTCCTGGAAGTCTTCAATTTCCTCAAGAACCGACTTATCAGTCCATTTGAACAAGTGGGTTTTGTCCTTCATCATTAACATCCAATAAACAGTTAGATTGAAACAAAGCAAACTTACATGGTTATAAGACTAACCTTCTCAGATCCCATCGGACAACAATGAAATAATCTTCCTGGATTTTTAACTGTTTTTGAAGTGAAACGAGACACTGCCTGACCGCAATTGCATCTCGTGGGAATTCCGCGTTGTTTGGCGAGTCGATCTGTTGGAGTTGATGAAGAATTGACCGAAGACATTCTTAAGTCGATCTCCAAATTTTCGCCTCTGTAAATCTCTCTGTCGAGAAAGAATGAGGAAGAAAAGGGTGTAGGTCAAAATAATTAGTAAAACGACGTCGTTTAATATGTATATAACGTGTATTCTACCAAAGGGAGATCGGACAAAAATCACTAAAATGGACGGCTTCAACCTATTACAAACGTGTGTACTTTGCAGAATTATGATCTAAATTGTTTTTGAATCCTCTAAATTTGTTTCAAAACATGGAGCAAAGAAAGTAGTCTGAGAAGTATGATCATATATTACACTACACTTAGCAGAATTATGATCATATATTAGAGGATCTAAAAATCCTTCAAAAACATAGATATAATTGTTTAGGGTTTGTTTAGGCTTTAGGGTATGTTTAGGGTTTAGGGTTTAGGGTTTGTTAGGGTGTAGGGTTTTATGAATTATGATGATATATAACATTATACTTTGCAGAAAATCGAATTAGAGGAACTAAAAATCCTTCAAAAACATATATATAATTATTTAGGGTTTGTTTAGGGTTTAGGGTATGTTTGGGGTTTGTTTAGGGTTTAGGGTTTTATGAATTATGATGATATATTACACTATACTTTGCAGAAAATCGAATTTGAGGAACTAAAAATCCTTCAAAAACATATATATAATTATTTAAGGTTTGTTTAGGGTTTAAGGTTTTATGAATTATGATCATATATTACACTATACTTTGCGGAAAATCTAAAGCTAGAGTTGCCACAATTTCCATCCAAACATAAGCTAGAGTTGCCACATTATTCCTAAAAAATCCAAAGCTAGAGTTGCCACATAATTCCTAAAAAATCCAAAGCTAGAGTTACACATACTTAGACACATTCAATCTAGAGTTTTCCACATACTTAGACACATTCAATCTTCGAGTTCAAAGGACTCTTCTCTCTCCCATGGTGAAGGTACATATCGTGTCATTGCCTCAGCGTAAATGGGATCGTGTGTAGCCTCCCATAAATCCACACCAATCTTCTGTCTGCAACCCATGATTATTTCATCATCAACTAAACTTAGGTCGATACCAAACAGAAGGCATTCCAAGTGCTTGAGTGCGTATGCACCGCAATCACAACAAGACTTGTTCAATCTCGTCTTCATAGGAACATCCACGATAGAATAAGATTTGAGGAGTAGCTGCTTCTGTCTTTCAGGTGGTCCAACGGCCTTCACTATCCTAGGAATCAGAGCAGCAAACTTCTCAACATGTTGTCTATTTCTTGCCCGACCACTATCCAACACTTCCACCTTTTTTCAATAATGTTGACATGAAAACCAACCCAGTGATTACCTGCAATGGACAATAATTACCATGGACAATAGTAGCACTCATGAAAACTTAGACGTATAGAGGAGAGAATGATTACCATTTACAAACAAAGGAAAGTAGAGACGATCAATATCCACACCCCAAACTAAATTAGTCTGCCCATGAGATGGAAGTTCTCCTCTGCCGTACCCAAGAAGAAACTCAGGCAATTCATAGGCCTTTTTGTCACGAATAAACTTGTTGTATGCAGCATCGATTTGGAGGCAGAACATAGCACTCATGAAAGCAACACGGCTCGGGCCCCAACGCTTCAAAGTTGTGTTAACTCGCCATATAAACATAAATGCATCCATTTCCTGAATATTCACAATGAAATTAAACTAATGTAGCAACCAAGATGTTTTACAAAAGATTAATTCAACAAATTAGTACAATTAAACATTACCTCGTTGCCAAGCCATTTTCCTGGAGTTACTATCATTTTAGCTATAGTCAAATTTAAGATTGACGGACCAAGTGGTAAAGGTTTTGGTTTCTTAACCCATTCCGTGAATCCTATCCATGATTCTTCAGAGCAATAATATAGTGACGACTGCGGAGAACCATCTGTGCGCAATGGTGAATCAGTAAGCTGAAGTCCTTTTCCTTTATTCCATTTCTGCCACTGTGACGGCAGTGGAGCTTCTGAATCTCTGACTGAAGTCCTTGGAGTCCACCACTCGTCTCTCTTATTGGTCTGAGATGGATCAAAGCCGGGCACATACGAGGTCTGAGAAAGCCCTTCAACGCCTTGCGTATCTATGAACTCTGGGATATCATCTTCTTCACTAAAATTCACATCAAAGGAACTCTTGGATGCTTCCTGTTATGTCAAGATAAATAATCAATTAAAACATAATATTAAGCACAAACAAGTCCATTACATGAAAATTTAAGCACAAACATTGTACATAAGTTTCAAACAACACGCTTACAAACCAAGGACACTAACACACCAAGCACACTTACAAAACAAGCACACTTACAAACCAAGCACACTTACAAAACAGACCGATATCATAGATGATAGTAAGACAAACAGACACGCAAACCACATAATAAACAAGAGAAAATAACATTTAAGAGAGTGGTGAAGACAAGTGCTTTTTTACCCCGCGTGTGGACCTCCTCAACGGTGGTTGGCTCGTCGAAGGTTTGGTAGGTGAAGGTTTCTTCAGTGAAGGCTTCTTCGGTGGAGACTGCTTCGGTGAAGGCTCCTTCCGTGAATCTTCAATCTCTGTCTCAACTTCAGCGCTAGGTTCCTTCCGGGAATCTTCAATCTCTGTCTTCATTTTCTCAAATGTCTCAGCCATCTGTTTTTGAAGTCTCTGTTCCATTCCAGAGAAACCTTGCTCAAACAACTGTGTCACAAAAGCCTTCATGTCTTCATTAAAAGGTGCTTGCTTTGGTCCACTAGAGAGAACCTTGTGCTTCCTTTTCTCCATACCACGATCTGGAAGCCTCTTCTTACCCCTGCTTGATGTAGCACCTAGGTTCTTTGATCCTTTTGGAGTATGATAATCTTCATCACTCTCAGCGGCTTCATCATGGACAGCTGAGTCATCATTCACAGCCGATTCATCCTCTGGTGTTTCTTCAATACCCCAAACATGGTCACTAAAATCATGTTTTGTTCTTATCAACTCCATCAGATTATCGATTCTGTCATCCTCCACATCATCAGCTCGTCTAAATACATGAGCTTGGACTATATCATAATTTCCCCTCCAGTCGATATATGGATATATGGCATCCTACACAAGAAATTTACAGAAACTTAGATCTTAAAAAACTCATACAAAACTAGCTTGACTCAACTTACATAAAGATTAGAGATTACCTCGGGTGTCAGGATTTGCTCCAACTTATTGATCTCATCGTATGACACCTTTGCAGCTCCCATCCAGTTTATGCATCTAGGACCGTTTGTGAAACTTTTGTTAAGTTTTTTTCCACAAATCTTCCCAATCTTTGGTACAGCTTCCAATGCCCAAATCTGCAAGGCGTAAGAGAAACCATCCAAGACATAACTAGTAGTCTTATCCTTCAGCTTGTCACGATTTTTGGCTATTGAGTTGCAGAGAAGATCATAGGCCGCTACTCCCCAAGTATACTTGCCAACCTTCTCAAGATCCATGACCACCTTGATGTATTTGAGGGGGATATTAGCCTTCTCGTCTCTCGCTAAAACCACACAAAGAATGATGGCGAGATAGATCAGTCGTATGCGATCTGCATTCTTCCACTTCTTAACAGCTTCCTTGTCCTTATTCCACAGGTTGAAGAGTGTAAGTGATCCATCTCTTCTCCTCAACACATTGCTCCAGAAACCACCATCATATTTCCAGTCTTCGAACTCCTTAAGAGAGATATGAGTATTGCACTCAAACCCGGTTACTGCATGAAACTCTTGTAATGAAAATCGAAGTGGCCTCCTCGCAAAGATGAACCAAAGCTCGTGCATTTTGTAAGTCACCAGCTCCCTACACAAGAAGCTGTGTACAACTCTCGCCGAGAACCCAAGACCATTGTCATGCAGCTTAAAAATCTGAGAAAAGACTGGATCTTTTTTCACAGCTTCCAACTCCTTTGGCAGCCACTCACTGAACTTTCGGATAATGTAGTCAATCCTGCAGCTGTTGTTGATTTGAGTCACTTGGGGCTCCTCGCCCTCCTTAAAAATCCTCTTTGGTAACTCCAGCGACATATCTAAAATCCAAGTTCAAAACTTGTTAGTTCAACATGTTAATGAGAGCAAGAGAAATCGATTTAAAACAAATTCTGTGTAATCCAAGTTCAAATCGAACTTAAAAAATCTGTGTAAAAGGGATAGAGTACTAGATGATCATAATTCAAGTTCAAATCGATTTTAATCCATGTTCAAATCGATTTTTAAGAAAAAATATGTGTAAAAGGGAAGAACAAGTAGATTGAGTTCAAATCGATTTTACAAAAATCTGTGTAAAAGGGATAGTGTATTACATGCTCAAAATTATAGCTCAAATCGATTTTAATCCAAGTTCAAATCGATTTTTAAAAAAAAAATGTGTAAAAGGGAAGAACAATTTGATTAAGTTTTAGATGAGAATAAAAAGAAGAAGTGAATACCTTCAGTGAGATCGAAGAGGAGGAAGACGAAGACGAAGAGGAGGGTGACGAAGAAGACAAAGAGGAGGGTGACGAAGACGAGATTTCGTTGTACCTTCAGTGAGATCGAAGAGGAGGATGACGAAGACAAGATTCGAGACTACATGAAGATGAAACTCCGAGAAAGATTTAGCTTCTCTGAGTTGAAGCCTAAATCGCCATGGAAGTCCCTTTGTTCTACGGCGGAGAAGAGAAGGAGGTTAATAAATTAGGGTTCGGAAACCCCTTTTGCCTCTTTCTCATTTTTAACTGTTTTTTTTGCAATTTTTTAAGTTTTGTTAATTTTATTTAACTTTTAAATCAATTACGAAAATTATAATATATAATTTTAATTCAACTTACTTGATAAATTAGGGGTAGTTTGGTATTAACAAGAATGAAAATCCTATTTTCCAAAAATATGTGTCACAAATCCTATTGTGACAAATCCAAGTTCAAAGTGTCCTTTTTTTTCCAATTTTCTCTTAAAATTTCAGTTTAAAACTTTCCAGTAATAGACTAACACTTAAATTAATCAGTATTTACATTGTAATTAATTCGACGAGTTACCCAAGTTAAAAAGAAAGGTCAGTACTGACTAAATTATGGCAGGAAGCGACCTTCGATTGTGCTCCATCATTAAAAATATGAGAAGATATTATGGTTTTAAAACCCACTCATACAACTGAGTTGTTAACTTTCATACATAACCTAATAAATTTATCTATGTATATGTTACATGGAAACAGAAGCGGGTGCGCAGCGAAATCGTATGGAAACATAGAATCGAAATTTATAAAAAAATTAAGAAGTGGATACGTGTTGGAAGCGTATATCTAAATATACACATGTATATATATATATATATATATATTTATAAGAAAATTTTATAAAATCTATAACTAAGAATTATATGATTCTAATTTAAAATAAAGCATTTATTCATTTATTATAATTTTAAATAACTGCATATTATAATTGTGAAAATACAGATAAATTAAGTTTATAAACATATATTACCAATTAGTTATTTTTTACATTTTATATATAATTATCACACCATATTTGAATATATTTATATATATGATATATCTCTAATATATATGATATATCTCTAATAAAAATAGTGCATACATATGATTTATAGTATTAATATTAGTATTTACGTATATATATATATATATATATTCTCACTATATATACTATTATATATTGTAAAAACATAAAACTGATTTTATATTTTATTTATTTATATATGATATTGTATTTTTAAAATTGGAAGTGTTATTCCAAAATGGAATCGTAAGTTTCCAATGTGTTTTTTATAAGATATTTTAGAAGTGTTTTAGAATTGAGGTTCCGCAAGATTCCACAAGGTTCCGATTCCGATTACGGTTCCGAAGCGGGAATCGCATGTCCGATGAAGCTTTTGTGTAACGTAGGTGCATATAGGGCGTAAACGACGTCTAATTATTTACTAACTGTGTAACGAGAAATACTTAGGTTTACCCCATGGGGTGAACTTGTAGGTTCACCAATCAATATGATTTTATTATTTCATATTCATTATCTTTTAAAAAAGGAAACAAAATATTATCGAATTATATTACGTTTTTAAAATAAGAAGGTAAAAAAATAAAAAATAATAGTAGTTGTAAAAAAATTAAATTTTTTTTAGTACCGTCAGCAAAACACTACACCCTAAACCCTAAATCCTAAACCCTAAACCTTTGGGTAAACTCTAAACCCTTGAATTAATCTTAAATTATTTAAGATTAATCCAAAGGTTTAGAGTTTATCCAAGGGTTTAGAATTTACCTAAGGGTTTGAGATTTAGGGTTTAGGGTTTAGTGTTTTGCTTACTGTATTAAAAATATTTGTTTTTTAAAGTTAAGGATTTATCCAAAGGTTTAGGGTTTACAGAAGGGTTTAGCAAAACATTAAATCCTAAGCCCTAAATTCTTGGGTAAGTCCTCAACTCTTGGATTAATCTTAAATTCTGGGATTTATGATTAATCCAAGGGTTTAGAGTTTACCCAAGTGTTTAGTGTTTAGGATTTTGTATTTTACTGTTGTATTAAAAATTTATTTTTTAAAGTCAAGGATTTATCCAAGGGTTTAAGATTTACAGAAAGGTTTTAAGGTTTAAGATTTATGGTTTAGGGTTTGATAACAATATTTAAAAAAAAAGTAATTTTCTTTTTTGCAACTATTGTTATTTTTATCTTTAAATTTTAAAAATATAATATAACTAAAGAACATTTTGTTTCTTTTTTTTTAAATATACTGAATATAAATTAACGTAATTCTATTGATTTGTAAACTTAGAGGTGACCTAAGGGGCTATTAGCTATTGGTTTATTATGTAAATCTGGTATGATATAAACCAGTGTAGATAGCTTTGGTTTAGTTCTGGTTTACTCTATTTTATGCTTGTATATAAGCTCACATGTAACTAACTTTTACCATTAATGTGAATGAGATATTTTGGTAATATGGTATCAGAGCAAGTATCTCGTTCTCTCTAACAACCTTCCGCTTCGAATTAACGTCTCTAATCATCACTCACCGGCACTTCTTCACCGGAATCTCACACCGGCGACGATCTCGGTTCCTCCCTCATCCACCTCCTCTCCGTCGACGTTTCATTCTCGTTGTTTTCGCCTTCAAATGAGCTCAAATCTCACGATTCTTCATCGTTCCGAGCCGATCTCCATGGGAAAACGCAAGTGCAAGTCGACGTATCGCCGCTCCACACCAGATTCACCGGAATCTGGTTCTCCGTCTTCTCCAAGACCTCCCGATCGGGCTTCCGCTCCTCCGATCATTTCCACTACTCAGACTCGAGCTGAGTTCAACAGATCTGCTTCGGCGACTTCCGATCGTCCGTTTGAGGTATCGATTTCTCCTGAGAACATTCACTCTCCGTATCATCTACATAGTTCGGATCATCCTGGCCTAGTGTTAGCTTCTGAATTGTTAGATGGTAACAACTATGGAGTTTGGATTATGGCGATGACTACTAGCTTAGAAGCTAAGAATAAGCTAGGTTTTCTCGACGGATCTATTGTGAAACCACCTGAGACTGATCCCTATTATCGAATCTGGTGCCGTTGCAATAGTATGGTGAAATCTTGGTTGTTGAACAGTGTGACGAAACCGATCTATACGAGTATTCTGTACTTCAAGAATGCTTCTGACATCTGGAAGGATCTTCACACTCGTTTCCACAAATCCAATCTCCCTCGTCTCTACAAGCTTCGTCATCAGATTCATTCCTTTCGACAAGGCAGTCTTGATCTCTCCTCGTATCACACCAAGACTCAATCGTTGTGGGAAGAACTTTCTAGCATCCAACCTCCTTCTCGCTCTGTTGAGGATCTTTTAGCTGAAAAAGAGACAAATCGAGTCATTGATTTCCTTATGGGACTCAATGACAACTATGAGCATATCCGTAGCCGCATCTTAATGAAGAAAGTTCTTCCAACCATGTCTGAGGTGTTCAATCTGCTGGATCAGGAAGACAGTCAGAAATCAGTTAACAGTGATTTCAACTCTGCTGCTTTTCAGGTCTCTAACTCCTCCACTCCTGCATCAGCCACTACAGGGAGTTCCTCTTCCTTTCAGAAACGTGACAGACCTGTATGTACTTTCTGTGGTCGTGTTGGTCATATCGCTGATAGATGTTACAAACAACATGGCTATCCGGCTAGTTTCAAGTCTAAGAATAAGGGTGATCAGACTTCTCGTCCAGTTGTTGCTGCCGTTACTTCTGCAGACAATGGTTCTGGTATCACTGAAGAGAGTCTATCTCCAGATCAGATTCAGCAGTTGGTGGCCTTTCTGAGTAGCAAGCTACAGCCTCCCAGTGTCACGCCCACACCTGAAGTTCACTCTGTCTCAGTATCTTCTGAACCTTCTCATTCCACAGCCATTTGCCCAATTTCCGGTACCTTTTACCCCTCTATTCTTTGTTCTTTTACTGGAGTTGATAGGCGTTATGTCTGTTCTGTTAATGATGTCTCTTTACCTCTCAACGCCTGGGTCATTGACTCAGGTGCTAGTAACCATGTCTCTCATGACAAGTCTGCCTTCACTAACTTTCGTTTGCTCCCTAACACCACTGTCACTCTCCCTAATGGAGTTCTTGTGAGCATTGTTGGAATAGGCACTATAAAACTGGGTAGATATTTGATTCTAGATGATGTTCTCTATATTCCCCAATTCAAGTTTAATCTTCTTAGTGTTAGCTGTTTGACCAAAAGTATGGGCTGTCGTGTCTGGTTTGATGCTAATTCTTGTGGTCTTCAGGATCTTACACGGGGCTTAACGATTGGGATGGGTAGAGAAGTCTCTAAGCTCTATTTCCTGGATATTGAGTCTCTTTCTTCCTCTCCAGGTATCACTAAACCCATTGTCCTATCCATTGTTTCTAGTTCTGTTTGGCACAAACGTCTTGGCCATTTATCTTTTTCTAAACTTCAGAGTATGTACTCTTCTTTATCATTACCAAAAACAAAAGAACATAGTGATTCTCATTGTCATGTTTGTCATCTTTCTAAACAGAAACATCTCCCTTTTGTATCTCATCAAAATATAAGTGAAAAACCTTTTGATCTTTTACATATTGATACCTGGGGGCCTCTATCTGTTTCCACTCATGATGGTTTTAAATATTTCTTGACAATAGTAGATGACTGTTCTAGAGCTACGTGGGTATATCTACTTAAACATAAGTCTGATGTCTTAACCATTTTTCCAAACTTTATAGAAATGGTAGAAAGACAGTTTAGTGTCAAGGTTAAGAGGGTTAGATCCGACAATGCTCCTGAGCTTAACTTCACCTCTTTTTATCAATCTAAAGGCATTGTTCCCTTTCATTCTTGCCCTGAAACACCTCAGCAAAATTCTGTGGTTGAAAGAAAACATCAGCACATTCTCAATGTTGCTCGTTCCCTCCTCTTTCAATCACATATTCCTTTGCCTTACTGGGCTGACTGCATTCTTACCGCAGTTCATCTTATCAATCGCACCCCCACTCCTGTCTTACAAAACAAAACACCTTATGACATTCTTAAAAATAAATCTCCTGATTATGATCAACTAAAAGTCTTTGGGTGTCTTTGTTATGCTTCCACTTCCATCAAGAACAGACATAAATTTTCTCCCCGAGCTCGTGCTTGTGCCTTCTTGGGTTATCCCAATGGTGTTAAAGGTTATAAGCTTCTGGATATTGAATCCAATACCATTTTTGTCTCACGACATGTGGTTTTCCATGAAGAGCTCTTCCCTTTTGCACAACAGGATCTTTCTTCTTCTGAAACAGCTTTATTCTCTGATCCTATTGTGCCACCTCCTATGCAAACATCAGTTCCTGATGAATCTACTTCTCTAGTTTCATCATCTGTAGAGATTCAGCCTTCTGCTAATCCTACTAATATCCCTGAACCTTCTGTTCAAACATCGCATAGGAAGGGTAAACAGCCTGCTTATCTCAAGGATTATTACTGTCATTCAGTAACTTCCTCAACCATTCATCAAATCTCTCAATTTCTGTCTTATGATAAAATTTCTCCTTCGTATCTTGCTTTTCTTGTTTCTATTGATAAAGAACTTGAACCCAAAACCTATACTGAGGCACAGAAACATCGGGTGTGGCGTGATGCTGCTACAGCTGAGATTGATGCTTTGGAAGGTACACATACTTGGGTTGTGTGTTCTTTGCCTCCTAACAAGAGAGCTATTGGTTGCAAATGGGTTTTTAAGATCAAGTACCACGCGGATGGGACAGTTGAGCGTTACAAGGCACGCCTGGTTGCTAAGGGTTACACACAACAGGAAGGGATTGATTATACTGAAACTTTCTCCCCTGTAGCTAAACTTAACTCTGTTAAGCTTCTGCTCAGCCTTGCAGCTATTTTTGGTTGGTCTCTTACTCAACTCGACATCTCCAATGCGTTTCTGAATGGTGAGTTAGATGAAGAAATATACATGAAGCTTCCACCAGGGTACTCATCTAAACAGGGGGACTTGCCTCCTAATGCAGTCTGCAAGCTTGAGAAATCTCTTTACGGTCTCAAGCAGGCTTCACGTCAATGGTTTCTCAAGTTTCAGTCAACTCTTCTTGGTTTGGGTTTCAATCATCTTCATTCGGATCACACTTGCTTTCTCAAACACACTGATGGGGCTTTCTTATGGGTCTTAGTTTACGTTGACGACATCATCATCGCCAGTAACAGTGACTCTGCTGTGACTCAACTGAAGGATCAACTACATTCTCACTTCAAGCTTCGTGATCTCGGACCTCTCAAATACTTTCTTGGTCTCGAGATTGCTCGAAGTTCTCAAGGTATTTCTGTTTCTCAACGAAAATATGCCCTTGATCTTCTTGATGAGACCGGTCTCTTGGGTTGTAAACCTTCATCTGTTCCTCTTGATCCACATCTTAAGCTTTCAACTGAGCTCGGTGGTGACTTCGTTGATCCTAAACCCTATAGACGTCTCATTGGCCGTTTGATGTATCTACAAATCACTCGTCCAGATATAAAATTTGCTGTCAACAAGCTTAGTCAATTTGTTTCTGCACCACGTCGAGATCATCATCAAGCTCTTCTCAAAGTTCTTCATTACCTTAAGGGAACTGTGGGACAGGGTTTGTTCTTTTCTTCCTCGGCTGAGCTTCAATTGCAGGTCTTTGCAGACGCAGATTGGGGTTCTTGTCTTGATACACGACGTTCCACGTCAGGATATTGTATCTTCTTGGGGTCCTCTCTTATTAATTGGCGTTCCAAGAAGCAGGATACAGTTTCCAAATCCACGGCTGAAGCAGAATACCGTAGCATGGCAGCTGCTGTTGATGAGCTTTTTTGGCTTACCAACTTCTTGAAAGAACTTCACATTACATTGACTAAATCCACTCTCATGTTTTGTGATAATATGGCAGCCATTCATATTGCACATAACTCTGTTTATCACGAGCGCACTAAACAGATTGAGATGGACTGTCATCGAGTTCGAGAGAAGCTAGTTGCAGGTTTATTCAAGCTCTTTCATGTTCGCACTGATCATCAGGTTGCTGACATTTTCACTAAACCTTTGCATCCAGCTCCTTTTCGCCATTTGGTTAGCAAGATGAGCCTTGTGAATATTTTTGTCTCATCTTGAGGGGGACTATTAGCTATTGGTTTATTATGTAAATCTGGTATGATATAAACCAGTGTAGATAGCTTTGGTTTAGTTCTGGTTTACTCTATTTTATGCTTGTATATAAGCTCACATGTAACTAACTTTTACCATTAATGTGAATGAGATATTTTGGTAATAGGGGCGAATCCAAAAATTACTTTTGTGTAACTATGAAAACACCTACATTAATCAATTATTTTCACATGAAAGAGAACTAGCTAGGAAGCATGGAAGCGTACGTGGTTGTGTGTTTCACGCTACAGCGGAAACGGAAGCGCTTGGAATCACATAGAATCGTGTTGGAATAAAATATCCTAATTACCAGATAATTAAAGAAAGTAAAATAGAAATTAAAGCATCTTACAAGTGGATGTACATAAGCATTTATTCTCACATAAATATGAATATGTAATGTGTACATAGTCTTCTTATATCTCTATCACGTTACCCTAAATGGGTTGATAAAGATGGATATGAAAGACTACACAACACATGCTAGTCTCCCTCTCATTTGGCATAACCTTACTCCATCAATACATTGCGCTCCTCAACTATTCAATGTATTTTATGAAAAATCTAAGAAACCTCATACATTATCTATTTTTACACCAGGAGATCCCAAGTTGTAATCCACATTAGTTTCGGAGATTACATATGAAAAGTTGAGAATCGTGTCATACAAAACATTAATGGTCGAGCCATAGCCGTGCCTGATAATTATTGATCCACAAGCAAATTTTTTTGACCCATTTACTTTTAAAAATCGTAAAAACACTAAAATATGCAGTGGTAGTTGTTTGAAATAAGGTCTGTAACTCTAACAATGGCAGCTGTTACCAATAGAGATATATGATCCTTTTTTTTTTGTTATTACTGGCCCCGGCAAGTATATATTCTTGGTCGGCCATGAAGCACATGCTTTATTGGTCCCTATTCAGGAACGAACCTGGTCGAGGTCGAGCTATTATAGAAACTATTAAGTTTGTTTTAGCGACTTTTACATTTTGGTTCGTCAAAAGATGAACCTTTCCAGTTTGGTTAAACTATATGGCTTTTTATAAAACCAGAAATATTGTTAATTCATTTGGAAACTATTTAGTTTGTTTTAGCGACTTTTACATTTCTGCACAATATTTCAAGCAAATTATTAAATTATGAAAATTTGTTTTTGCTAAATTGTAAATGTCATTACTAGTAATGAAAGTTCGGTTACAAATTGAATCTGAAACCACATTCTGCTGAGACAGCCATTTGATTCTAAGGAGCCGCAAAAAATTTAAAAAACCCCTAAGAACCTAGATTATCAAGTCCAAGCTTCTAACAGTAGAAAGCTTGAAATTAATATGACAAATAGAACAAAGAAAACAGTATGATACTCCATGTCCGAAGCGCTTCTTGCTATAACAGAAGCAATCCTGAAGAGGCAAAAGAAAAGCTCGAAGGAGACTTCAGTCGAGCACTCACCGAAGTGGCTCCAATCAGCTTCAACGGAGGTGTCTGGCTCCCACCCCGGAACCCTACTGGAGGAGGACGTCAACCAAACAAACCCAAGCTTTCTCGACAGTAGATAAAAGTACCAACCCAAATCAAAGCTGCTGACAATGGAAACTCGGGTTACTGGTCAAGCGTAGGCGGTACAAAATTGCTCCCCAACCGGCCACGCGACACATGAGATGCGGCAAAGACTCAGATGGCACACTAAACCAACTGTCGGAGCTACGGAACAAGGGAAATGAAGCGCAAGAAGAGCCATAACTCCTCAAAAACGAGCACTCAAATCAGCAAGAGAGAGCTCCGCCTTAATGCGGGAGATGCCTTCACAACGGGTAGTCCTCAAAACCCAAGTAAAATGGCATCAGGAGCAGGAAAGAGAAGCCAATTGATTACCAACAACGAGCACCACGGTTGTCGTCTTTTGAACTAAGGAAAAGAGGTTCTCGGTGGATTGCCTCATATCCACCTTTCACTCGATAAAGAGAGGAGAAGCTCTACTACAACCATGGAACTACACAAGAGGAGACTAACTGGAGTGAGACGATGAGCCAGAAGCGGTGACGGCAGCGACGCGTCGTGCATTCCGGCGAGACTCAGATCTCAGATCTGACCCAGATCCAAGCGCAATCAGTGACTAAAGGTAGATCTAGGCCTCCCGAAGCTTACCTTGACTAGTCAGACCTCGTTCGTATTCCAGAGAGACCAAAAACGCCTCTGGTTTCAGTTTTTTCCGGCGGAGAGACCCATCGAACCCAAACACACGAACAAGGAGGAGAGACGAGGGGAGGAGGCGAAGGGTTGAGGCAGCGCGCATAAAACTGACGAGAGAACCGCGGTGACCAGAGACGAGACTCCCGCGAGAAGGGAGCTTGTTGTAGGGAAATTAGGGCGGCTTTGTGGGAGAGACTCTAGAGAGAAAAGTTTCTCTCTCTCTTGTTTTTTCTTGTTTTTTACTTTTATCCTTTTCTCTAGAGAGAAAAATTATGAAAATTTATCAGTTATTAACCATCGAACATAATCAATCAGTATGAACGAACAACAATCAACTCTACAGTTTGAGTCTTTGACTATATTTTGTCAATTTCCGATTTCTTTGTTCCCAAAAGCATTTCCGTTTAAATCAACTGAAAAATGAGATGTCAATAGAAAATAAAACTTACAATTGAAGAGCAAAAAACGTCAAAAATAAAATGTAGAGAGAGAGAGAGAGAGAGAGAGAGAGAGAGAGAGAGAGAGAGAGAGAGAGAGAGAGATATGAAAGATCTGGTTACCCTTCTAACTCAGTCAGAAGCATTACACTTAAATAACTTTCCAAATTAAGCCATACGTCTTGTCCAGCCTCATTAAAGTACGGTTCATCTCACTATTTCCCCTATAAACCTAAAACCCTACATACTTATTATCTAATTAATTTTATCTTATTTTATGTATAATGTCAATATCACAACAGGTAAACATCATAGACTCCAATCTCAGTAACACATAAGACGTACGTTATTTTCCTTCACAATCTGAGTTTTTTCTCTTTCTCTTTTCTTACATATTTTGATTCCAGAAAAAAACGAGAAACATACTGGTACTCACTAAAGTTCAGTTTACCCAAATATATAGATGATTACTGAATTCTTCATATTTGTTTCTATTTATACACAATGGGGAATCAGTTCATATATATGAAAAATAGCATTAATAACATTTAGTTACAGTTTGTTAAATAGAACAGTTCGTTGCAATTTTTTTATCAACATTTGAAGTTGTTTTCTTAGTAAAATTATATTTAGCTTTTGGTTACTACTAAAAAGACATTTTTATTAACCAAGACTTGTATTGGCCTTATGTCCAAATAATCTCCTTTGGCAAGAGATACTCTTTTTTTTTTATACACTTCCAAATAATCTCCTTTGCAAGAGATACTCTTTTTTTTTATACACCAAGATATAACATAAACCCCTTTTCCACTGGGCTTCGAATCAGGAGTGTAACAACACCAACTCTACTTAAACCAACTGGACTATAGCGTTCGGTGGTTAAAAATACATCTTGGAAAATTATTCTTGCAAAATGATATTAAATATATCAAATAAGGACAATGTTAGTTGACAGCATAAATAAATATATATATATGTATATAAATAATTTTTAATAATATATACAACTCCTTTTTTTTGAACAAATACAACTCCTTATTTATAGAATTTATACTGCATTTAGTGAAACAAAAATTTCCTGCAAAATGTCAATAAAATCTTAGGCACCAAATTTTTTAAAATAAAAAAAAGGAAGAGAGCTGATAAATTTTCCTCCTTTAAAAGATCAAAATTCTGTAAAAACAAAGAAAGAAATCAATATTTGTTGTAGCAAATAAATTACAATACTCAGATTTACCAAAGCTTTTAGTGCCTCAAAAACTTTCACATGAAAAGGAAAGACAAGTAATGGTAAGTAGTTGCACAAAAAAAAAGAGTACTGGTAAGTATAGTCTGCATCTCATGAGTGATTGCCTATTTTAACCTTATTTTCGTTTAGACTTTTTTGAAAGACCACACAAAAACTATCCACCAATAAAACCTACTTTTTCCTCCATTTCACTTCCTTTTTCAATAGTTTTCTCGATTTGCAAAAATAAGTCTTATTTTCATGAAAAAAAACTAGACGTATGGTGGTGTTATTTATGGTAATTAACCCTCTATTTATTAATTATTTTTCATGTGATTTCAAAAGCTCCCGTTATACACTCATGCTTTGAAGTGAGCCTTTAGATTGCTCTCTGTCAATCCTTTTTAAACTTAACATATCCAAAATTTCTGAAAATGAGTACCATTTAAAATTAATGACTCACAAAATATCAACCAAGTACACATACTAAGTCAAAAATCTGAGTCTTTCACAATAGAATTATAATTAGTTATCTCTCAGAACATGCTTTAGTGAGTAAAAACAGCATTCAACATAGCTTGAGAAGATACTATATGAATGTAAAAGCTGGCAATTTTTGGTGTTAAAATTAGAGAAAATTAAAAGAAAAACATTTTTCCTTTATAAATGTATATACCCATCTCCTCGCCAGCACAACCTTACCTTCCATTTTCTGCAACTTCTCCAAATCTCATACTTTCCACAAAATCATTTTCCCAAGAGAAATAAACCCTTTTCTCTTTGTTCATCTCCCCCTCTTCCCAACAGGTCAGTCTATTCCCCAATCCTTTCAAACATTATCCTCTTCATAATATTACTTTGCTTCACTTCTTTTGGTCCTTATACCAAATCTATGTTCTTTACTTTCCTTTTTACCTGTTCTAATTGATTATTTTTGTGTTGTTTATATAGAAACAAGATTCAATACTCAATATTCCCCCATCTTCTTTGCTCTTCAAAATTGTCTTTTCACAGTCAAGATATAATTGTTCTTTTGTTTTCAAGTCTCAAAGATTTGGTCTTAATTACTTAGTTTTCTTGTTTTTTTCATCATTCATCTCACAATAATCACCAAATAAATCAAAACCCTATGGTTAACTCTTGTTTGAAGATTGAGATATAAAGAGTTTACTTCTTTGCTCTAGTTGTGTGTCGACAAGAGACTAAAATGAACAAAAAACATAACAAATATGGAGCCGTTTTCAAGTACCTTTGTTGATGGTTTTCTTGGATTCTTGTTTTTTGGATTAATCAACTTTCCCTAAATGATTTTCCTTTGTAGCAGCAAACATGGCCTACCAAATGGAGAGAGGAGGAGATTCCTCTCCACAGAGGAAAACTGCAGGGAGAGGAAAGATCGAAATCAAACGGATCGAAAACACAACAAACCGTCAAGTCACTTTCTGCAAACGCAGAAATGGTTTGCTAAAGAAAGCTTACGAACTCTCTGTTCTTTGTGATGCTGAAGTCGCACTCATTGTCTTCTCTAGCCGTGGCCGTCTCTATGAGTACTCAAACAACAGGTTTCTTCTTATGCTCTGTTCTTATTTTTTAATAGAGTAGTTTACTCTTAAATCTTGATTTAGGGTTATGTTCAAGCTCGATTATTTACTAGGGTTTTCGATCTTCTTTGCTAGATTTTTTTCGGTGCTAGTTTTTATTGTTTTAACCCTCTTGTGGGTAGGATTATGTTTCACTTTTTTTTCTTGATATTCCATATACACACACGAACACACTAAACCTTTGTGAGAATCTTTGTTGCGACTTGCGTATATATGTTTATGTTAATTACTTTGGGATTTTATTCATGTTTTGTTCTATTTTTCTAGATCTGATTTCTTCTCGTGTGTCTCTTTTCTCTTTAGACTAAAGAATTTTTAAGTAGAAAACATGTTATGTATAGAGTGATGAAAATAGTATAAAGCTATGGAGATCTAGTGAGAGACAGCAGATGATAAATGAAAGAAAATAAGAAATAATCAGAGTTTTCTAAAGTGGAGTTTTAGATTCAGGTTTGTAGAACTAAGATTCACTTTGTTGGGGTTTCTTTCTTCACTCATTTCTGTTATATGTATAAAATAATACAATATCTTAATAACTTTCTATTTCCCCTATTAACAAGTACTTCAATAATTAGATATATTTATAGATCTGGTGTTGTAATAGGTAAAATCTTGATTTTTATTACTATAAAAGTAAGTTTTGGGAAACAAATTGGGAGCGTAAGGACTATGAGGTCATATCTTCTGTTTCTGTGATCATCTCCATCCTCCATTGTTGTTAATGTCTGTCTCTCTTTTGCTTCTTTTCTTTCTCTTACTTTCCTTTCTTATCTTTACCTCTTTCTCTCTCATGAATTATCATATCATATATATGATGCAACCACATGTGACTGTAAATGAGAGTAAAAAAGGTGAAATTGAATGTTTATTTAACTTATCAGTGATAGAAGTAGAAGTAGGACAATATGTTTATAAGGTTCTTGTCTTGTGAATGTTTAAGTTTTATTTGTTTTCTAGTTACGGAATTCAATTGCTCAAAAAAAAAAATTTACGGAATTCAAATATCTGTGAGTTTTGGTATTAGTTAGAAACAGTAATAGCAAAAAGAAAGAAAATTTTCAACTCCAGCTCATAAAAGATTTTGGAATTCAATAGAGTTTCAAGATTCCAAATAAAACAAGGAGGTAATTAAGAAAATTAGCTCATTTGGTCTCTTTTTTACCTTAAAATACTATAAAAAAAATATAAAGATAAATCAAAAGACATTTTGAATTACATCACTCAAACTAGTAACCTCTAAATTTGCACGTACTTTCCATTTTATATTAAGATTCACGTGATTTAAATGATGTTATAAAAGTCTTTTTCTATTTTTTTACAGTTGTCAACTCACGTTCTAAAATATACTCCATCCGTTTCATATTAAGTGTTGTTTGCAGAGAAAATTTTTCCTTACAAAATAAGTATTGTTTTCGGTTTTCAATATAAAATTTATTAATTTTATTATGTAATTTATTTTTCTATTGGTTGAAATATGACTAGGTATATGGGTAATTGTGTTTTATATAAAAAATATGTAAAATTATTTGTTTCTAAAGTGACACTTCAATGAAATAGAGAGAATATAATGCTCATTATGTCCAAAGATAGAAATGCTAACAATGACTTTAAATAAACCAATCTTTTTTTTGTCACTGACTTTAAATAAACCAATCAAAATTTATCTTATTACCTAACAATTTTTTAATATCCAGTGGGTAGTAAACGTAATCGGAGCTAGTTTCGTTTTTGAAGATTTCAATAGGTTGGTATTGAGCGCAATATTGGGTTTGGTCTCGGTAAGATTTGTTATCTTTGTTACAGAGTCTTTGATCACGTCATCACACAGATATTTTTTATTTTATTTATCACTTATATTTATTACTAGTAGCATAAAGTTTTGTTAGTTCAGTTCTTGACTTCTGACAAGAAGGTTTATGTCATAATGAATTAATTTGCATATTACTTATAAATTCAAAAGTCTCATATTACTACTTCTGACCATTTAATATTAGATTTCACATTTGGTCAATACCCAATATAATTATTGCTCCCAAGAAAGCTTAATAGAAAAAATAAATCATGTTATGTGTACAACAAAAAGAGACAAGTAATAAGGATAATACTTCATTTAGTTCATCTATCTATGAACTAAAAAGATGTATGATCACTGAATCAGTAAGTTTGGTATAGTAGTAGGCCATTGGAATTGCTTCAACATCTTTTGTGTATATACATTTATGCAATTTCTCTTTCTTTTCTTTTGTTGTCTAGTGAGAGAAAATTAGGGTTTTTCTCATTTTCTCATTTTCTCTCCGTATGGGCAGAAAAAAGTGAGACTTTTTGTATTTTTTTTTTTGAAAAAAGTCTTTGCTCAGCCTTCTGTTATTCCAGAATGGACGGCCATGATTCCTCCACCAAAAGTTCAGACATCATGGTCTATGATATGTCATCGTACTAAATATGTTTTGCACCCAAAAATATCGTACTTAAAATGTAAACTAGAGTTTGACCCGCACATCCGTGCGGGTATATTTTTATTTAATAAATATATAACTAAAGTTTTTAAATATATGATTTATTTTTTATTTTTTAATTAAAGTTAATTGATAATTATATTTAATAAAAAAATAAAGAAATAGTTATTTATAGAAAAATATTTAAAATTTTCGGTAAGATATTGTTAGATTTTATTCAACAGATTTTGTTATATTTAAATTGATTTATTATTAATATCCTTATTAATTATTAAGATATTTTGAAAATAATATATATTTGATTGGTTAAGTAACAACCAAATATGTCATATTAAATAACTAATGACATTGTCCAACATGACTTCTAAATAGTAGATAAATTTGGTACTTCTCTTTTAATAGAGAAGATGTATGTATATATATATGTATACGAGATTCCGACGTGCGGGTGTTTACAAAATATATTGTTAAAAAAAAAGATTCATACATGATTAATTATATATATTTTGATGCTTACAATATTTAATATGGTTTTATAGTTTATATGCATCAATTTTATTAATTGTTTTAAACTATCATTTATTTTTTTGTTTACATATTATTTATTATATTATAATAATCTATTATTTATGTTGAATATATTTTTGTGTTCTTAATAATAAATAAATAGGTAGATATTTTTATTATAAGTTTATGCACATTTATTATACATATTTCTAAATGTAAAGAATAAATATTTTGAAATTATTAATAAACATTAATTTTAGTTTTAATAACTTAACTTATTTGGTTAGTTGCAATTATTTTTTTAGATATGTATTTATTAAAAGGCTGACAATGAGTATTGCACTATAAAAATAAAAATTCTCATAATTAGAATTCCTATACAGATTAGTTCTTTATAAATATGTAGGTGAAATATTCATTTTATTAAGGTATTTTAATTTAATAAATAACAAATAAATTCAGTGGCATAAGGATGTAATTATTAAGGAAAAGTAAAGGGTAATTCAAATTTGTACTTCAGTTTTAATATTTTAGATGTATACAGAAAACTCAAAAAGAGAATAAAGATGGGTGTGTTTCAAAATAAAAAGAGAATAAAGATGGGTAGAATAGTAAATAGGTAATGTAATTGTATTCCAAATAAGGAAACTCTGAAACGTTGTGATGTTACTCGGAGATGTCATTTGGTTACATCACAGTTAAATTAATCCAGTGGTTAACAATTGAAAACTTTTAAATGTCTACTGGATTTACCAATGTTTAATGGGTTTTCGATGCGTGTCACATGTCTGAAACCCTAGACACAATTCAGGCAAATCTCGTCTCTCTAATTGTGCCAGCGTGGTAGTTGCAGCCAATCACTAGCTCGATAAATTTAAGGTTCAGAGAGTTCCTATTAGTTTTCTAAAATCATTCTTTATTTGTTACAACTTAAGGAATATTTTATCAGCAGTTTAACTGTTTTCTTATATCTACTTTTTTTTTTCTTCTTCACACCATGTGTCACATTATGTTTCATTTGTTCTGACTCAAAAGAACCGATGTTTGCTTTTAAGGTTTCGTATTACAATCACTTAACTGAGAAAGTGGCCGATTTGACCTTTATAACTACTTTTTCTTATTTTTTGAAATGCTGATTTAAGGGTAAATTGTATGGGTATACTTCTAATTTAAGTGTAAATTGTATGGGTATACTTCTAATTTAAGTGTAAATTGTATGGGTATACTTTTTCTTGTATGGGTATACTTCTAATTGAGTTAATAATTCCTTATAAAAAATTGCAGTGTCAAAAGGACAATTGAGAGGTACAAGAAGGCAATCTCGGATAATTCTAACACTGGATCTGTGGCAGAAATTAACGCACAGGTAATTTTAACATTATGCAGATGATTTCAAGATATTTTGCAAAACAATTGTGTATTAATATGACAGTTTCATACTTTTTTTTCTTTTTCTTTCAAGTATTATCAACAAGAATCGGCCAAGTTGCGTCAACAGATTATCAGTATACAAAATTCGAACAGGTTATATTATCTTAATGACTTGAAATATTACTAATTGTTATAAACTATCTGATATATTAATACTTTTAATACAATTAATTAGGCAATTGATGGGTGAGACGATAGGGTCAATGTCACCCAAGGAACTTAGGAATTTGGAAGGCAGGTTGGACAGAAGTATCAACCGAATACGATCCAAAAAGGTAATTGTATCTAATTAATCCTGCAAAATCAAATTACTTCCTAGGAAATTATTTATTTATATATATTCACTTTGCCTACATTTATAAGTTATTTTTTTATTTAAATATTTTTACAGAATGAACTCTTATTCGCCGAAATTGACTACATGCAAAAGAGAGTAAGAAAAGATGCTACATCTATTTTATTTCAATCTGTATATACGATAATTTAGCTTATCTGTAATGAAAGTTTGTGCAGGAAGTTGATTTGCATAACGATAACCAGCTACTTCGTGCAAAGGTAATTTGTACATTACCTGTTTTTGTGCTTTTTATATTGCCAACGATTTGTTTCAACAAATATATCATCAAAAAATTGATTATAAAGATGAAGATGTTAAATATATATGTGGTATATAGATAGCTGAAAATGAGAGGAACAATCCAAGTATGAATCTGATGCCAGGAGGATCTAACTACGAGCATATTATAACACCGCCTCAAACGCACCCTCAGCCGTTTGATTCACGGAACTATTTCCAAGTCGCGGCATTGCAACCTAACAATCAACATTACTCATCTGCTGGTCGCCAAGACCAAATAGCTCTTCAGTTGGTGTAAGAAAACAAATATATAGTACTTCGGTCAAATTTTCTATTGTTAGATTGTTTTTAACATCATTTTTTATTTCATGTATTATGCAGGTAAGATTGGCTGAAGCATGAAGGGATGATGAGTGAATAAAACTAGGGGTGGTTAAGGAATGAGCAAAATGAAGCTAATCCAATGTTATATATAAGTATGTTATATTTATAAATTTATTCCACACATGTTGTGTCGTCGATGCTTTCTACACTTATCTAAATTTCTTATGAAGCTAATCCAATGTTATATATAAGTATGTAATATATATAAATTTATTCCACACATGTTGTGTCGATGCTTTCTACACTTATCTAAATTTCTTATGTTAATGTGAAAGTATATTTCTATCTTTTTGTGTCATTTAAGATTTATGCACACAAATTAGAGAAATAATTAGTTTTATATATTTCTATATAAAACACAATTATCCATACATCTAACCATAATTCAACTAATAGAAAAATAAATTGCATAATAAAATTAATAAATCTGGTACTGAAAACGACACTTATTTTGTAACATAAAATTTTAGCTAGTATGACACTTAATATAAAACGGAGTGAATATGTTTAATGATGTCACTAATGTGTTTACTTTGTTTAAATAGCAACTATGTCTATAAGTGCGTTATTAATTAGTTGAATTGTTGTACTGACATATTTGATGTCGTAGTGATGCTTCTTGTAATCTACATACTATTAAAGTAGTCATCACTTCCTTCATACGTGATATTTTTTTTTGGATCATCATTTAGAATTTTTATCAAATTTTATCTAACTTAATTATAAGTTCTGATATCTTATATTTTTTTTTGAAATAAATAAATATTTCCAAAACAAATCTAACAAAACCTTTTAAAAATCTTTTTAGAATCTTTTAAAATGATTTCCGAAAATCAACTAACTTAAATCTAATAACCATAAGATATAATTAAAAATTTAAATTAATGTGTTTGATTTAAAAACAAAAATAAAAATGAAATATTTTTAATTATATTTAATGATAAGTAGAATTTAAATTTATTAATTTTGAAAAATAATTTTTTAAAATATGATGTCAGAAAATATTAATTTCTATTTCAAATATAAAAATAAAAAATATTATAATTAATTAGCTAAAATGACAACCATAAAATCTATCCAACGGAAAATAAGTTATATTATGGTAAACATTACTTAAAATTTTAATAGCAATATGAACAAAAATACCATATAAAATATAAATGAAAACATAAACTATCTTAAATTTAATTCATAAAATATGAAAAATACCCGCACAGTTATACGGGTTAAGTTCTAGTTTTCTTATTAAAAAAAAATCCAAAATGATTACTCATAACAAAAAAAAAATATAAATTAAGACTTTTTTTTTGGGAAAGCACCTTTAAAATATTAATATATGCATAATTTAATCAACTATATATATTTTGTACAGGGTCCATCAAATTTATGAGCGGAGCTTGTATACTAATCACCTGACTTAAGGGTGGCAAATAAACTAAATCCAAAAATCAAAACCTAACTCAATCCGATAAAAATAAATGTAAATCAAATCCACTATAAATATCCAATGGATATTGTTTTACGATATTTTGTGTTATGAGTTTTATCCGAACTGAATTCGAGCCCAAGGAGATATCCAAACAATTGTAAATTTTAAATAAGTATTTGGGTAACCAAAACCAGATGTAGGGATATATGATGTCATCCTAGAAATAAAGAGATGACACCTTCACCTTCAATGTACCCTTCTTTCACCAGCAGTTGTAGCCCTTATTTGACACATGTGGCCTAACCTGCTGTGCCACAGTGAAGTTTCATCATTCTTGTCATGAGAACTTCCGTCTCAACAACTTTGCCTCGTAGGAAGTATAGACTGTCAGACTATTTCCCTCTTAGAAAATCTCTGCAACCTTTTGGCACTTTCAAGATTCAATTTCAACCTCTATACGTGCAATCCTGTGAATCCAGTTAGAGCTTGGAAAAAATATGAACTCGAAGAACCGAACCAAATCTGATCCAAAAAAGTAGTATTGAACCTGAATCAAAATTTGTTAAATACCTGAAGGGGTTCAAGTTTTTGGTTTTTAAAGACCCGGAATCGAATCCGATCCGATCCGAACCAAGATATTTTGGATATCCAAATATATCCAAATCAGATATATATACTTGAATATGTTAGCTATTTGTAGATTTAGTATCAAGAAAAATATCCAGAATGTATAAAATATTTTGAAATTTGTCTAAAATATTTGAAAATATAACAAATATTCAAAAGTAAATAGTTAAATAGCTAAAACAATACTCAAATACCAAAATACTTAAAATATCTATTTATCCCCCATCTAAATATTTAAGTTAAACCAAATTTTGTCTTAAGTTTAGACATTTTAGCATACATCATTCAAATTTATATTTTATCTATTCTTTTAATTGTTATTTTTTGAAAAAAATAAAGTATATATGAATTTTAAATTTTTAATAATAATTTAAATGGACTCGAACCAAACACGTAGAGATCCGAACCGAACCAAAATTTCTAAATACCTGAATAGGGCTAAAATTTTACCCCGAACACCCAAAACCCGAGTAAACCTGAACCGAACCCGAATGGGTACCTGAATGTCCATCCCTAAATCCAATGATCCTAGTGAGATAAGGTTTCTCTTTAAATCTGATACATACCTCACTTGTGTTAGAATCACCACTGTTTCATCCTCATTTAGGATCCTGAATCTAAAAGTTAAATTCAAATGGGTTTATGATGTGTTAGTATATCTGAACCGAATCCGAACTCAACTTTAATAATATACGAATTTTTAGTTAAATTTCATGCCCCCAACCGAAACCTGGTTGAACTCAAACCAAACCCGATCGGACAGCCGAATGCCCATGCCCAACCTTAGTATTGTTAATAAATAATTGTGCTAAAGACTGTGTAATTCATCTCATGTACCCAGCCAGATCAGATGTTGTTCTCCAATCTGAAACACATTAAGTTTCTCATCCCCTAGAACCCGAATTGAGCTGCATGCTCCTTTCCTTCCTATGTGGCTTGGTTAACCATCTGGATCGAGATGGCTCCATATCTACTCTCAGAACCAATAAATTTTAAGCCTTAAATATTTGTAAGAATGCAACATCTACTCCATCGCTCAAAATCTCAAACAGTAGTAGTACTAAGGTGGCATATATATGTGCGGAGTCATAACGAACATGATTTAATATCATTGAGTTTGATAGTAACAGTACTTGAGATATGAAGAATAGAAGAAAAATGATAAGGAACGAGAGCTTCAGCCATGATAGCAACCTGCAAAGGTTTCTGAAAGACATGAGGGAAACAAATTTAATAATACTCTATTTTTTACAGTATTCGGACCTGCAAAGGTATGTAATGTGATACTCTTTACCAAAAAATGTAATGTGATACTTCTGTTATTATAGTTTTCCAGAAAAAAAAAATTTAACATTTTGTTCAGAGAGAACCTTATGTCCAAATCAATCAGATCGGTGTTAATAGACTATTTAAAGGATTTCGGATTGAAACAAAGGTTGAGATGGAGGGCACAGTTGAGTTACTCTTTGCCCTTTTTAACTTAATTTTCTATTGTACCAACTACCAAGAGATGAGACAGTGGTTTGATTTTGTGATTGATGGCGAATTGAAACAAATAGTGAGATGTGAGGGCCACTTGCATAATATTGATCATGTGTTTGTCCTGGGAGTATAATCAGACGGATAAGAGTGATCATGGTTAGGTGAAGAATAATGTTGAAGTACGGATAAAGATAGATGGAAGTAACATTAATTGTGAAGAGGAAGAGTGACACTGTTATGCAGATGATCATCATGATTGTAATGTGGCAATTGAAGTTTCATAAAGTCTTGTATTTGTCCATGCTTGTTGTTTTTCAATGATGAAGTGACATAATAATCACTTTAGGACCAAATTGTGAAGCATTTTTGTACTAAGTAGTAACCAAAAGCATTAATAACGACAATTTTAGAATAACCTTGATAAGTAGGGAAGATAGTCTTTGAGGTTTTCAAATCAGTAATTCATAACTTTGAAGCATGGTGATGATTATTAGAGAGAACTAGCTATTCTCTCTAATAAGCATTAATAACGACAATTTTACACATAAGTAAGGACTTTGGGGTACTATATACATATATATGATCGTTCAATGAGAATGAAATCAAACTTCTTCAGATTAATATCTTTTGACTCTAACCTTTTCACCATTAAAGTAGATGTATTTGAATTCAGAGAGGTACTTCGTGAGATTCAGTTTCTGCTTTTCTTCCTGGCCGAGTTCTCTGAAAACGCGCGCTACTCTCTTTGTTGTATCTTCGTACGGTCACACCTTCAGCTCCTCCATGTCTGCAAACACCTGAAATACAAAAAAATACAAGAAAATGAGTGCAAAAGCAAGATAGATTTGTTGTAACGAGTTTACAGTTACCTAAAATGTAAGAAGAAAGATAACTGAATTACCTCAATAACCTTATCTTGAAGGTCATGGTGAGCATACAAAACTATCATTATGCCTCATCAGCCCTTGATGCGAAAACTAAACCTATTAGGGATAAGATCCCATATTGGAAATATGAAATGGACTTGAGTAATTTATATAAGGGACTTGGATCAATATACTAATTTCCAATTTCAAACAGTAGTTGTAATCTCAGAGGAAACAAATGCTTTTTTCTCTCTAGCATTCTCGACGGAACTGAACCTTCTATGGACCATCAGCTAATGGGATGCAGGCCACTTTCTGCGATGGATTAATGGGTGGGTGTGGGGCTGCTCTGATACCATGTTAAGTTTCTTGGACTTCCAACTTAAAATCAATTGGTAATTAGTGAATTGGCTCAAATCCCTATATATATATTATTCATGTCCAATTCATATTTTCAATGTGGGATCTTTATCCCAATAAAACCTTTTCGTCACAGTTAGACAACTTGTAAACTCAACCAAATGGTAAGCATGCTATATCATGGAGTTTCTGCAATTTATAAGAATACACATCTGAAATAACTAAACTAGATACTGTTCTGAACTAACTGATGAAAGAACTCAAAGTCTTTTCCTAAAGAGTGATAAAGTCAAACGAACTAACGGATAACCCCCTGAGATTTGGTTGAAGTTACAGAGTGCCATTACCGTCCTGATGCAGCGGTAACCAAAACGGATTCCAAAATCTAGTGATGGTGATGATTATTAGAGAGAAGAGCTACATTACATGGAAGCGTGTCTTAAGTACTGGTTCCTGGTTCCGAAGCGAAAATAGATTCGGAAGCGTGCGGAATGGCTTGGAAGCGTGCCGGGATCACGGTTCTGAAAAAAACAGATATGGCAGCGTGATGGAAACAATGAATCCTATTTGGAAGTGTTTAAATATGATATTCGAATCGTCAATAAAAAATTAAAAATGTTTATGTTTTATTTCCTTAACTGAAAATCCTAATAAAAAAGTGGAAACTGGAACGACTAGGGCGAAGTTATCGTTCTTATCTCTTTTACACTTCTAAGTTTCTATCTTTTCTCTTCTCCGTACCAAGACCACACAATCAATCAGTGATAATTTTCTTTAGATTTTTATTTCTTTGTTAATTGTTATATTATTCTTCTCCTTTACAGAAACATGAGATCTGTAGCTTGTTATGTATTGTTCAATGATATTGATTGAATGGTTCCTAATGGTTAAAAGTAAAACTGAATTTTCATTGTGAAAACTAAGGTTAAAGTTCTTTTTTAGTATTAAATAAGTGCATAAAATCTTTTTTTTTGTGTTTACTTGCATAGAGTTCAACGAACATTGCTTCATTATCAACAGTTTTTTTCCCAGAAGTATGGACCCATCTGATAATGATGCTGAGGATGACAAAGCAACTTTATGGATTTATGTGAACAAGATTGAAAAGATAGCAGGAGGGGGATCATGGAGGTTTGAATGAAAATTTTGGGATAAAATGTACTTTGGATCTTATACTAGAGTTGTGACTCATCTTTTACAAGCGGGAGTTAAGGGAATCAAAGGATGCTTGAAAGTTGCTCCACATCAAAGTGATAACATGAAGAAATTGGTTAATGATTGCAAAGAGAGGATAAAACGTGCAGCTCCTATTCCAGTTCCATTACCTTCAGCGTCAAGAAAGGCATCTGCTTCTTCTCTTGACTATGACATGAGCTACAAGTTTCATGATACAAATGAGTCTGATTCACAGAACAGAAAAGGAATGAGTTCAACTTTAGAAAAAGCATTTAACAATCAGGCTAGGGAGCAGTGTGATGGTGAAATATTTAGAATGTTCTGTACAAGCGGGTGGTCTTTAAACGTTGTTAGAAATCCTCATTACCACAATTAATATGTGTGTGCATCACAAATTCCAGGATATGTTCCTCCTGGTTATAATGCTTTGAGGACTACACTTCTCCAAAAAGAAAGAAAGAACTTGAAGTGCACTTGCAGCCGTTGAAGGATTCATGGAAACATAAAGGAGTTAGCATATGCAGGGCTGGCCCTAGGCTAAAGCTGGTAAAAAAATAGGCTTTAGGCGCCAAATTTTATGGCATCATTTTTCATAAATATGGACTGTGGTGTAGTGGTTGTAGCTAACATTAAAGTCGTGAAGGAGCTTGGTTTGAGGCCTGGAAGTAATTTTTTAGACAAAATATTTTTTATAGCTGGGTCCATAGGATTTGGGCTTTGGGTGCCCCAAGACAACGGACCGGGCCTGAACATATGTAGTGATGGTTGGTCAGATCCTCATCGAAGACCTATCTTAAATTTGATTGCTGCAAATGAGAGTGGTCCAATGATGTTAAGAGCAATTAACACTCAAGGTGAAAACAAAACTGGTGAGGTGATTGCAGAAATGATCATAGAATGCTTAATGAGGTTGGACATGAGAATATGGTTCAAGTATTCACCGACAATGCTTCAGATTGTGTAAAAAGTGGTGCACTTATTTCAGCTAGTTTCCTACTATCTTTTGGAAACCATGTGTGGTTCATACTTTGAATCTTGCTTTTAAGAACATATGTGCACCAGTTTATAATACAAGAACCGGTGAAGATGTGTATGATGCTTGTTACTGGATAAAGTCTATCAGTGAGGATGTTACTTGGAACAAGAACTTCATTATGAACCATGGAATGAGGCTTGTCATGTTTAGAGAGCATTGTGATCTTAAGCTCCTTACAATTGCTTCTATAATGTTTATGTTCTTTGTTTTAAGTTCAATTTTAATCAGCTTTTTTTTTTAATATAAAAATATTAAGTTTATTTTTACAAGTTTGCTTCAACAGTTGTGATGCTTAAGAGATTCAAGAAATAAAAATCAGGCTACAACAAATAGTGATCAGTCCTAAATGGGATGATATAAAGATGATGGTGTAGAAAGAGCATCAGCAGTGAAGAAAAATATACTAGAAGAGATGTTCTAGGATTGGATTAAATATGATTTGTCTTTCACTTAGCCGATGTATAATGTAATGAGATGCTGATACGGATAAGCCTTCATTTTATATAGTTTATGAATTGTGGGAAGTCATGATTCTGACTATGAAAAATACTATCTTTAGAAAGGAAAGGAAATAACTTGAAGATGACTCAGAATGTTGTGCAGTTTATTTTGACATCTCGCTGAAGTAAGAATAACACTCTTCTCCATTGTATGGCACATTCTCTAAATTTCAAATAAGTTTTAAATTGATTCTACTTCATTTGATTTATTATCTTACAAACTAAATTTAAACAGTTTCGATAGTTAAACTAACATTGTTGTTGTTTATTTTTTTGTAGATATTATAGTTTAGAGTGGTTTGGAGAAGAGAACAATATAAAAGATCCACATCAAGATTTGGTGATTACTAAAGAAAGAAAAAACTGCATTATGAAGTATTTTCTAAATCAAAATGAAAGGAGAGACGTCAACATTAAATATTCTAATCAATATTTGGAAGATTTTAGTATTATTGATGCAATCTATGATAAATTTATCTGAGAACCTTTAAGATGGTAGACAGTTCATGGATCTTTAGCTCCAAAGCTTCAAGCCATAGCATTTAAATTGCTTGGACATCCTCATACTGTGAAAGGAACTGGAACACTTACAAGTTCATCAATTCTGCAACAAGAAACAAGATTATGCCACAAATAGCTAAAGATTTGGTATTTATGAATACTAATCTTCTTCTTTTATCTAGAAGGAGTTATGCTTAAAAAGAAGATCCTAACAAGATGTGGGACGTCGGAGATGACCAGTTTAATTCTTTGGATGATCATAATATAAGAAGATTTGAGTTTGAAGACTTTTTCCTTGATGAACCAGAACTAGAGGATATTGTGTTTGATGAAGAAGATGAAGATGAGTAAAACAATTGATCTTTGACATTCAACGTTTTTATATTTAGTTATGTTTCTTAATATTTAAGACTTTGTTGGATTTGTGTGGTTTAAACACTTTTAATTTTCAGAATTTTATTTTCTATGTGGGTTTGTATTTATATATATATATATATATATTTATTTTACGTATCCAATACAGTCTGCTTCCTAATTTTTTTGAAAAACTTGCTTCTACGTTTTTATACGGTTTTGCTTCCGCATTTTCGCTTCTATTTCCATGTAACTTAGACGATGCGATTTAGGTAAACCAAGAGAAATTGGTTAACTAGACCGATCAATTAACCAAAACAATTTTGGTTTATGATTTAATTCAACCTGGTGAAACGTGTATAAATAATGAGCCTTTAAACAAAATAGGGGCTTTATTTGGACTATTCCTATACGAGAGAAAACTATGGAGTGCAACTGCAGCCACACTTGGTTTTTGTTTGGCAATGTAGCATAACTCTTTTTGTAAACTGTTTTTTATCATCTGATACTTAACTTTTTAGATTTGAATCATCTATTAGTTTACTTGAATTGATCATTAGAAATTTTAGTCTTTCAGTATCAGATTTCACTTTTTGAAGTATGTAATCCATTATAGTAATTGCATTGACTAGTACGATTTGATGTTTTGATAAAGTAGAGGGCTAATTTAATATCAAAAACTCTAACTAATCTTCAGCCACTATATAAATTTGTAGTAGCATGTGAAAATCTATCTCTGGTTCATTCTCACGGAATATAAAAAACTCGAACTAATCTTTTCTTGTAAAATTTTGAGGATGAGACTACTATATCTTTGTGGACCCGAGACTAGACGGTTGATAATCATAATACAACGTATACATCTCTTTCAAAGGAAGTTAAACCCAGGACATAATAGAACCAACTCCCGTACACAGTTACACCATTATGTCACCATAACTTTTGCAATTGTTTTAGCAAGGGCATGTATTTCCAACTTCCCATGCCATAATCTACGTGTCTTTAGTTGAAGAAGGTTTAGATAGATGATTCTTATCACGACCAGAACTTTAATAACAAAAAAAAAAAAAAAAAATCTAGGCAACGTTAACATTAACGTCGATGTAATTACGAAGGTCCCATACAAACTATATTGAACTAATCAGAAAAGAACACCTTATCTCCTCCACCTCTCCCCAATTAATTCTTCTGTATTAATATCACCTTCACTCATTTGAAATTAATCAAGTGTGCCTTGACAGTCTATTAGGACTGAGACTTTTATCTGAGATCCGATCCGGATCCGCTCCGAAATTAGGATATCCGAAGGTGCCGAATCCGAATCCGGATAGTAAAATCTCGGATCCGTGCAAACTAAATCTGGATTCAGATATCCGGATTCGGATCCGTATTTTAAAAAATATATTAAACTTTTTATTTTATTATAAATTATATATGATATATTAATATTTATATATAAAATAAGTTTCTAATATTCTATTTTAATATTAATAATATTATATGTCATATATGTATTCATAAATTATGCATAAATATTTAATTTATGTATTATTTTAAGAAAATTTGATTTTGTTTTAATTTTTTAATTATTTTTACGGATCCGAATTCGAATCTGGATATCCGCGGATATCACAATATCTAGACGGATATCCGAAACCCGGATATCCAGAGGATACGAATCCGGATCCGGATATTAAAATTACGGATCCGATGAATCCGAATCTTGATACTTCAAATTTTCCAAATATATGGATCCGTTCCAGCCCTACAGTCTATGATCATGCATGATATGAATAGAGACGATATGATATGTGTATATATAAAGAGAAACAATAGAAACCCTTTATCAAAAAATAAAATAAAAAATAAAGAGAAACAATAGAAGATAAGAAATAACGGAGTGTATAGTTGGAAATGATAGTGACAGTTGATAAAATAGTAGTAGAGTTAAAATAACATTACGTCCATAATGTTAGACAATATGGTTTCACTTTCTATATAAATATAGTGTAAGAACGTCGTCTGTTTTGTCATATATATAGTTTTAAAATACATATAAGTATATATGTACAAAGACCATAATAAGAACAATTTTGAATTAAAATACATAGTTAAATAAGTAAATTAGGCTAAAATGTAAAATTAGCAAAATAGTTATTTGAGTTTGTATGCCTATAGGGAAGTTCCAAAACAATGACTAATAATTGAGCACAAAAATAAAAGAGATGAAACAAGACACACTTAATACGAGAGAATCCAACATCTGAAATTGTCGAAAGGACCACTAGGAGTAGGAACCACACTAGTCCAAAGCTATCCTAAATTTTGGCTAAGTCATTGTCTTCAGCACAAGACTATACAACTATCAAATACCCCAATTTGTCCAATGTCCAGCTCACTCGACTCTTTATCTCTCTAACTTTTTGACTATTTTCATTGTCAAATTTCACTTTAATATGTAGTTGGACATGCACAAAACTTGATTTCACCGAATTGTTCCAATATTTAATCATGTATTAGATAATGGTGTGAGCAATGATGCATTTACCGTGTCCCTATTCATTTAGAGTTCCGTATTACAGATGGATCATAAATTTGTGTCATCCTTTAACAAGGAATTGTCTTCTGAACGAAAAAAATAGTTTTAATCATTCGAAATTTCAAAACTATTACTTAAAGATATAGTTAATATACCTTCTGGATTACTATTCAATACAGTTTGTTTAGCTTTTTCCTTTTAACTAAATGCATTTGTTTGACACCTAAGATTATTTAGTTTTAGTTTTACCGAATAGAAAATTATAACCGGTCGCATCAAAATAAAAGAGAAGAACTTTAATGCCATAACTAAATTACTCGAATTCGTCGTAATCCTATTGTAAAAATTGAACTTTAATCAGAAGGTTATAACTCTATGATAGGTTGATGGAGTCGATAATTACCAGTACCTTTTTTGTTATTTTTACTCTTCAAGGCATGTCTTGCTCCTATATATTATTTGTCCCTCGATTGATAAAAACTTGCTTTTGCGACAACTTCGTGGATAAAGTTCTTTGTCAAGAAAATATATTTTAAATCGCATCTCTATAATATTATTTGAGAAGTCACTTTCTTAGGTGTTGCACTCACGTTAACTCTCACGCTGGTTGATTAATATGATACCCCTAATGAATTAAAAATTTATTTAAATATTATTATTTCCTTTTTAAAATCTTCCAAATAACAATATAAAATAAAAAGGAAATATTTATAAAATTTACAAAACTATCTAAAACGAAAATAAGTATATATATAATATGGTTTCATAAAAAAAGAAAGTTTACAAAATAGGAATATTTAACTTAAATATATTTTTAAATAACATAAATTATACTTTTAAGTAATAAATAACTTTATATCTATATCTTCTTAGATGAAAAAAATATTTGTATATAATGTGTTTTCATTAAAAAAGTTCATACAAATAATCTTGATATTAGAAAAGAAATATTTTTCTTTAAAATAATTTAAACAATAAAATATATATTTCCAAATTAATTATTTTTTTGATATATCTATCTATTTTATTAGATTATTACATAAAATAATTAAGTAACATAAACTGATATATGTTTAATTGACAAAAAAATTATCTCTATAGTATTATTTGAGAAGTCACTTTCTTAGGTGTCGCACTCACGTTAACTCTCACGCTGGTTGATTGCTATGATACCCCTAATGAATTAAAAATATATTTAAATATTATTATTTCCTTTTTAAAATCTTCCAAATAACAATATAATATAAAAAGGAAAAATTTATAAAATTTACAAAACTATCTAAAACGAAAAATAAGTATATATATAATATGGTTTCATAAAAAAAGAAAGTTTACAAAATAGTAATATTTAACTTAAATATATTTTTAAATAGCATAAATTATACTTTTAAGTAATAAAATACTTTATATCTATATCTTCTTAGATGAAAAAATATTTGTATATAATGTGTTTTCATTAAAAAAGTTCATACAAATAATCTTGATATTAGAAAAGAAATATTTTTCTTTAAAATAATTTAAACAATAAAATATATATTTCCAAATTAATTATTTTTTTGATATATCTATCTATTTTATTAGATTATTACATAAAATAATTAAGTAACATAAAATGATATATGTTTAATTGACAAAAAAATTGTAATTAGTATTATTGAAATATTTTTTTAGTATATTTATTTGATTATAATATCTTACAGTTACAGCAAAAAATATAAATTATATTTTACTTATATAATATAATTTCTCAAAAAGTCACATTTTTACTGCATATTTTAATAGATGTTAAAAACAAAACTAAAAATAAATTTAATAATAAACATCTTTTGATCAAATAACTACAATTCTTTTAATATATCATAACACTATAATTTAACAAGGTAGATATATTATAATTAATAGTTAAAATTATCTGTTTTCTTAATAACTCTTTTGATGTTTAATTTTCTGTTTT
>CAKOAT010091044.1:6237-40424 GCA_932364175.1 Eruca vesicaria subsp. sativa | reverse complement strand
TTTTATTTTTTAAAATTATTTTAAAAAAATTTCAGTTTATCATCCAATCAATCTATGGTATAAATTATTTAGAGTTTATAAAATATTTTAATTATTGTAAATATTGATATGTGTTCATAAGCTTTCAAAAATTTATTATTACTTATGTAATTTAGAATCAGACACTTTAGTTTTTATTTTTTTCGTTCTAAGCACAAAAAATTTTAAAATACATAATCTTACTAAGATATACTTATATTTCGTAGATAACAACCAACATAAATGTAAATAAAATATTTAATCAAAAATTTAAGATATTTAGAATAAAAAGGATTATAGTTGAATTCTTAGAATAGAAAGAATCCAATATATATATATATATATATATATATATCCAAATGATAATACTGACTAAATATAATATATATAAAATTATAATAACTAAAATATATAATATTATTAATACAAATTATACATACAAACTATAAATTAATATAAAACTTAAAGTAAATATCAATCAACTATTATAATATATTTATTTCTTAAATATTTAAGTCCGTGCATGAACACGGGAAAATCACCTAGTTAACAACATATTTGATACGTCATCTTGCCTGAGAATCACTCGACTAAATTGTCCAAGGAAAAGTTAAAAGAATGAATAGTTAATTTATACACAAAGAAACTTCCTGCATATAGATAGTCACTTTTGACGTTGTAATAGTAAGTATTTAATAACTTTTGAACTTACTAATAAGTGTTTCTTTAAAAACAAAAATATTTTTAAAGGTTATATTAATTCCGTAATTTACTTAGTAGTTTGTATAGCACGCATACTAGGCTTCTTACAACTATTTAAGCATCAACGTATGTTTCTTTAAGCATCAACGTCGATATGCAATAAAAACAAAAATTTAAGTTCTGGGAAAATAAAACAGAAGACTTTTAAAGCCACCTTAATTCTTCTCCGAAAGCAACAAATCATAGGCCGCTAATTAACGCCGCCACGTAATAGCCAAGGAGAACGAACCCGAAATAACCAACACGTGGCACCGGCACAAATGAGAAGGAAGCATGGTGACTTTAACATTGGCTGACGTCAAGATAGTTTACCACACGTGCTGGCCCACGGGTGGGTCGTCATTGTTTTGAGATTATGCGGTTTCATAATGTTGATGCGAGTAACCGCGTAACCATAAAACGCATGGCGATTGCGTTCAGTAACGTTACACCGACTCAGCTTCGCAATCGTTGACATTTCATCGTAGCTTGTAAAAGTTAACAACTTGAAGTTTAGTAGTACTCTTCTTTCGTTGGTTCAACTTTATTAGTAGTAGATGCATAGTATACGTTGTTGATGTATTGTGTAGTTTTGTGTATGAGACTTTGCTGTTTTTTTTTAACATTTGTTTATCTAGTTTATCTATAATGGTGATGAATGGAACATTAGAAATCACACAACTTGATTAGTCTGATAAAAGAATAAACATCGAATTCATATGAGTTAATATTTTCATATTTTATCTTCGTTGTGATTTTATCGAGCATTCTCTCTATTAGTGATTTTATCGAGCATTACTGTTATTAGTGCTTTCATGTAAGAAAATAATTTAATGGAGACAAGACAAAAAGAACATGTGTTTATTAGTGTAATTTTCTTTCTGAAATTATGTTGTATATATATATATATTTTTTTTAATTGTGATGTATATGAGATTTATGGCCGATCTGAATGGTTCGGGGTAAATATTTATTATTGAAAAATATGTTTTTATTTTATTTGATGATTATAACTGAATTGAAATGATATTGGAGGTTAGAAAATGATAACCTTTCTTATAAAAGTATCTAAGATGGTCTCATAAAGTTTCAAATCCTTAAGCCATTTTGTATCCCAACAACCAGCATAAAAAATCATTATGACTCTCTCTAAACTTTTAGGTATCCCGAAAAGCCCAAATTAAAAAAAAAAAAATACATGCAAGCACTGCGTTGCAAACCCGCGCACTCGCGGTACCAACTTCTCGTCACCAACTTACATCACTGGGTCATTTCATCACTCATCAATAACATTTAATCTTACAAAATATTATACGTTTTTTTTTTCCTAATAACACTCACAGGACCCGCAAACTTGCTGACGTGGACACGCTGAGGAGCTTCAAAAGTGTACTATTATTATATAGATTCTTCTTGAGCCCGAAATAAACCAAACTAATATTTTGGTACTAGATGAACTAATTAATAGACATGAATGCATGCATACACGATATCTTAATATTTACGAAAATATATTATACAATGTTTTTTTTAAATAAAAAGGTTATTTATACAATGTAAATAAATTGTAAAATTTCACCTAAAATGTAAAATTTCACCCATATATATTTGAGATATAAGTTTGAGGAATTTTCCAAAACTAACCTACAACTTGATTTTAACTCTAAACCTATATCCAAACTTGAATCAAATGCAAAACTAACCTAAAATCCCTGTAAAATTACAACTCAGCCCCTTGTGACAAAAAAAAACTAGAAGAAAGTTTTACAAATATAGCCCTAGTAAGTCGTCAAAGATTTTGGAAGTTGTCTAGACGACTGAAGTATAAGTCTTCTAGTACCAGTTTATCTTAAAAATAATTTATAAATTTTGTAAAAAATGTTTTGATGAGTGAAAAATAAAAAAAAACATGTAATTGTAAACAATTTTAAGTATTATAAATTAAGATATGATAAAATTGATTTGTTTTCAAGATAGATGAGTGGAACTAGTGAATCATGATATTCTTTGGTTTAGGGTTTTGACAAACATATGTTGTAATATTGTATGTATTCTTAGAGTTAAAGCTGGAATGTTTTTTTTTTGAAAAATTAAATTTCACATATATGTGTTTAGTTCTGTGTATAGTAAACACTTTTCAAGTTTAATATGATTTTATGAAATGTTTCATTAGATAATCAAGTTTAGGGGTTATGTTTAGGGTATGGACGACTGAAATATCAGTCGGCTGGTAAATAATTTTACCCAGACGACTTATAAGTAAGTCGTGCTAATATTCCTGCCTAAAATTTAAGAAAATTTTATTTTTTCGCTTGAATAATTTAAACCAGACAACTTACTTGTAAGTCGTCTACAAAGTCTTCTATTTTAGTTTCCCACTAGAAATATTTTAGTTTCTCGCTAAAATTATTAAAGTCTTCTGGATGACTTACGTTTCAGTCGTTTGAATCGAAAATATTTAACCTAATTGATTATTTTTTACCTCTCTATATAAAGAAAAATTTACACATTCTCTCTCCTCCTCTTAAATGTCTGCAACAAAAATGTAATGTTCATCTTTCTAGAACTCTCCAACCTCTCTATAATCTCTTTGAACTTATAAACACCAAACTTTATATCAATTTATTGTTTTTTTCTCATGTCTTTCTCACTAATTTATCTTGTTTTTGTAGGTTTTTCATCACATGATTCTCATATTCCACTCATTTAAATATAGATCTATTAATTTTAGATATATATTTTATATGTTTTATAAAGGTAGATTTATCTAATCTTCCACTCATTTTCTCTGTTTTTTTCATTTGGTAATTTTTTGTTTCATAAAGTTCTTACATTTTTCCCAAACTAAAACTTTCCAAACACACTCTAATCTCTTTTACTTGAAAACACCAAACTTTATATGAATTTTTCAGTTTTGTCTCGTTTTTTCTCACTAATCTATCTTTTTTTTTACAGGTTTTTAATCAGATGGCTATCATCTTCATTTGGATATATATGTTGTGTGTTCTATAAAAGTATATATATCTAATCTTTCACTCATTTTCAGTGTGTTTTAAGCCATTTGAATGTTTTTTGATATGCAACTTTTTTAGATCTGGGCTTGATATGCAGACTTTTCAGATCTGGAAGACTTCTGAGACGACTTACCTATTAGTTGTCTAAACTATAATGCGCTGGACGACTTACTTGTAGGTCGTCTGGACGACTTACTTGTTAGTCGTCTGGAAGTTGTCTGAACTTCCTGGAAGTCGTCTGGATTTCCTGTAAGTCATCTGGAATTCTTGTAAGTCGTCTGGAAGTTGTCTGGACTTCCTGTAAGTCGTCTGGAAGTTGTTTAGACTTCCTGGAAATTTTCTGATGTTGTCTTCTTTCATATCAAGTAGAGTCCAAACTTGTCTTTGTAGAGGAATGATCTATTATAGTTTTGTTTCTGGTATGTTTTGTGATTTGAATGTGTACTCTTTTAGTTGTGAATTTTTTGTAAAATCAGTAATATTGTTTCTCAAGATGTAATGTATGTGCTAACAATGTGTTTACACATTTACAAATCAATGAAATAATAGAATTCAATAGCTTTTTTCATCTTTTGAATCTCCCATATGCAATAATAAATCCCAATGGCCTTCTCCTCATCTTAATAAACAAGAATGTTGGTAGCCTCGTATTGATACAATATTTTAAGAAGCATTTTAACCTTTCTTCCAACAAATCATCATTGGTGTTAAAGCATATTACATGTTTTACAAGTTTGTGTTGAAAAACTTAGTCAAATTTAGTAACATTAAGGGGAAAAAAATATTTTGAAAATATGAGATTTACATATCATGAAGTTATTTAACACTTTTAAAAATACAAGTAATTCAAAAAATATTTTTATCACTTTATCCAACCAAGAAAACTTAGTAAAATTCACAGAAGATCAAACATTACTGGATTTGACTGGATTATTTCATAAATCCTGGACGACTTAGGAGAAGACTAATAATTAAGTCGTCTGGAAAATCATCCAGCTGGAAGACTTTCCAGATGACTTAATTATTAGTCGTCTGAGAAGACTAACAAAAATTCTTAATACATACTCATAAAGCCTCGGCGACTTAGTAGAAAACTAATAATTAAGTCGTCTGGAAAGTCATCCAACCAGAAGACTTAATTATTAGTCGTCTGAGAAGACTAACACAAATTCATAACACAAATTCTTATACATAGATTCATAATACAAATTCTTAATACATAGATTCATAACACAAGTTAAAGGTCATTCTTTACATTGTGCTTTTGTCGAGGTCAAAATCTTCTTGAGCCACTGAAACAAGTTCAACATGTGTCGAACATTCACTCAAAAGAAACATTCCCTCTCCTTTGAAACTATCAACCACAAAATCCCAAAACAGCCATCTTTGAACAACCATTCTCCATACACTGCATATAACTGACGAATCATTTGCAAAAATTCAAAATAACAACACATTAGTAAACATAGAGAAAATGAAAGTTTACTAAACATTGACGCAGACGACATACAAGTAAGTCGTCCAGATGACTTAACCGTAAGTCTTCCAGACAGGTCATTTTTGCAATTGAAATTTAAATGAGACGACTTACGTCCAGCTTTGTATGTTAAAAAAAAAATCGAGACGACTTATAAGTAAGCCGTCTAGGAAAAACAGGCTAGTTTTGCATTTGACCGAATTGTGTTAGATATTTGACTTTTCCTGGACGACTTACTAGTAAGTCGTCTCTGGGAAAGTTAAAATTTCAATATTTTATTAAATCTAGACGACTTACGGATAACGTCTTTAAATTAAAGTCTTCTGGGAAAAGTTAAAATAAAAGTTTTATTTTTCAATTACAAAACTAACCTAAGACGACTTATCCTAAGTCATCTAGATTTAATAAAATATTGAAAATTTAATTTTCTCAGAGACGACTTACTAGTAAGTCTTCCAGAAAAAGTCAAATATCTGACACAATTCGGTCAAATGCAAAACTAGCATGTTTTTCCTAGACGACTTACGTATAAGTCGTCTAGAATTTTTTATTTAAACATACTAAGCTGGACGACTTAGAGTAAGTCATCCGTATGACCAGAAGACTTATCCGTAAGTCTTCTACATCCACAAGACTTACGAGTAAGTCTTCTACGCGAACAGATCTCGAAAAATTTCAATTTCATACCTTAAACTAGGTGAGATGACTTCCTTAGCACACAGAGTCTTCTCCAACCACCCAGAACATCAAACGAAAGTAATCCACCAAGAATTGTATGCTTAAATGGCTCTATCAACCATAAAAAATTTTGAATCTAAAACTTGGGTTTTTTTGTATGAATATGGAGATAAAGTGAAAGAGATGTTGTTTTTAGTTCATAACAATTGAGAAAGAGAGAGTGTAAATCGATTTTAGGTGCATTAAGAGCTTCAAATTGGTTGTTCATGATAGTTAGGGTATTGATGACAATGGCACTCTTGTAAATACTTGAAGATGATGAGGTTGAGAGACTAAAAGAAACAATTTTCGAAAAAAAGAAAAAAAAGTTAGTTTTGTGTTTGACTTTGAGTTTTGAGTCAAATTTACAAAAATCACTATAAGTTTACCAATATATTTTCATAACTAGTCCATTCATTCCGGTATAAGTAACATATTTATACTTAATGTTTATTTTTGATAAAAAGTATTTAATGTTTATTAAAAAATTATATATCAATTATTTCTAAACTAAGGAAAAATAGGTCCTTTTTAACGAGGAAAAATGATGAAAATAGTAAAAGTGTATATTTTATACTCTCTTTGTTTCATGTTATATGCACAAATATTAAAAAATATTTTTTCTAAAAAAAACACTAAAATATAATATAAACTAATCTATTTAATTATAAATAGAAATAACAAAAATACTATTACCTAAACGATTTTTGATAAATTTAAAATTAGTTAGAATTGTGTAAACTAACATATATATATATGAAAATGGAGAAAGTACTATTTTTAACAAATGTACAAAACCTTTTCAAAAAGAATTATGGTGTTTCTAGTTACGTACGGACACCGAAATATCTAACTATCTTATGGCGAAATGTTGTGTCAGTGTATATAAATTAATCACATCCTTAATGATTGATTAGTTATTAAAATATCCAATCCCTTGACTTCACTCAAACACCTTCACGATGACCTCATCTGATGCAACTCAAGATATTAGTAACACTTACACGTATATAATATACACACATACATATGTGTTATACGTGTAAAACATGAGATTCTTTGGGATATCCCGGTCTATATAAGTTGCAACTTTTCTCATAGGTGTGTCTTCTCTTCCTACCTGGCTCTTCAAGAAAATCATATTTATCCAAAGTAATCCTTAACTTTCTTTCCAAAATATTTCTCTCTTTCAATGTCAGAAGAACTTCAAGAATCAGACGTTATATTTTCCGATTATCATTTCATGAGTAACAACAACAAGAAGAATAGCAACAACGAAAACAACAAAAGAAAGAAACCAACGACGGTGAAAAGGTCATCTCCGGTTAGAATCCCGTCGTTCCGGTGTACGGAAGCTGAGGAGGATGAGGATGGGAGTGAAATGATTCCGCCGCATGTCATCATTGGAAAACGAAGAGTGGAGGCGAAAATGGCGTTTTCGTTTTGTACCCTCAAAGGAAGAGACCTGAGTCGCCACCGTAACTCGGTTCTTAGGATGACCGGTTTTTTGGAAGCTTAATTGATCTTAAAATACAGCCGAACTGGTATGGTTAAGGTTCATAAATGAACCAATATGTGACGATTTTTTTTTTTTAAAAAATTCTTAGTTATTGAAAGAAAATTTCAATATTGTGAATAATTTCCTATATTTTACCAGTTAAGATATTACAATAATAATTATTCATGTTAAATTATTGTTTGGTTTATTGGGAGAATGAAGAACCATAAGAATGAAATCTTATGTTAAATTGAGTTATGTACGGGGTTTGCTTGTGAAGTAACTGGTTTCTTTGCTTGTAGATTTTGTATTTGGTCCACATCTATAGGATTCTGCAATTTGCTCGTTAACGCAGCTGAGGGATGAATTTGATGATATTATGATACCTTGGAATTGGAAAGTACTGCTATGCAAATATAATTACGTACCCTATAGTTAATTAATATTTGTTTAAATAAAACAATTTGATACCATAGTAATTAGTTTGACTTTAGATTGCGTATATGGTCCTAATCATCTATTTATAGTTTTCAACACACGCTTTAAATTGAGATGAAATAAAGTCTTTGGTAACAATATATTCCCTCTGTTTCAAATAGATTTATATTCTAGAAAAAAAAATTGATTTCAAAAAGGTATATTTTCTACATTTATAATATATTTATTAATGGTAAATTGTAAATTTCCAAAAATAATTATATTTTTAAAAATTCTATGGCTTAAAAGTTACAAAGAATAATTAGTTACAGAAAATAATGTATTGGTAACTTAAATTTTATAAATTTTCTTGATAAATGTAAATGAATTAAAACATAAAACATTTTGAAACAGAAGAAGTAATAATTTTCAGATTAATTAGCCACTAGTATGAGACTTGTAGTGTTTTCCACATAACAGTGAAAGGGTACATAATATGACACTATAACTAGCTTTTGTTCAGTGGCGGAGCCAGAAAATATTTATACCAGGGTCATAGTTTAAATTAATTAAATTAATATATATATATATAATTTTTTAATATTAGTTTAAGTTATTTGTAAAACTATTAAGCTGTTTTATTTTGAGGAGAAATTTTACTTGAAACTAAAAGTACTGAAGATATTCAAAACTTAACTGTTAAATAAAATCTAAAATTAACAAAAGTAGAAAACGAACTAAATAAATTACAAAACAGTTGAAAGAAAAAATGTGACAAAAGAGTGATATTCTGCATAAGAAATATTTTAAAAGTTCAAAAACAATGAAAACGTACAAACAAAAGAAAGGGCTTTTTTTTTTTTTTTTTTTGACATCACAAAAGAAAGGGCTTATTTGTGGTTTAACCATAAAAAAAAAAAATTAGATTTTTAGAGAGAAGGAAGAGAGAGATAGGAAGAGAGAGGAAGAGAGAGAAGGGGATTTTTGGCTACTGGCCTAATTTTGATTTTTGTTGTAGTTATAGAGTGCAATTTCTCCAAAAGAAACATATAAGACATCTGAAAAGCAATCAAAAACTTGTTTAGCTCTTATACGTTCGTTTTTTTGACAATAGAAACTTATATATCCATTTGTCATCAGGCTGTAGGGCCCAAATTATTTAAAGAAAAAAACACAAATAAAATAGAGGGTGCAAAGAGAGGAATTGATCTTGAGGGCCATAGCCAAGGAATTAAACCACCAGAGCAACTATTAGTCACTTGCTTAGACTTAAAAAAACTAGTTTTTCATATTTGACTGGGGTCGGTTGACCCCCCTCCTGACCATTTAGCTCCGCCCCTGCTTATGTTGACGTATATATTTTATCTTTTCATAAGCCGTAGGCAATCGTTAAAAACTTAAAATTAACTTTTTATTACTTTTGTTTGTATTTTGTAAAGATTGTATAAATCAGATATATTCATCGTTTAGAACATAATAACTTAAAAAGCATAAACGTGATGATTTTATTAATGGTATATCATCCATGACTCTTGCATGGCGGAAATCTTAGTCATTAGAGGAGCACTTCTGGATGCGGCGTCTCTCAGCATCACCAACATCTGGATCAGTTCAGATTCTCAAGAGTTCATTCGAGCAATCAACCAGCTGAAATCGACGATCGAACATCACGGAGTTCTATCCAACATCAACACTCTGACTTTCTCTTCATCTTTTCCATTTTCTTTCTGTCGTTTTGATTTCATATTTCGGGTCGGATGACAGGCTTGCTAAAGCCCAACTTTCCTCTATGTAAACCTAAAATGTTTGGACCTTGGACGGGTAATGAAGTATTCAGTTGCACAAAAAAGAATAAACATATCTTATATATTAAAACAGAAGTCATGACTTGACTTCATGTGTGATTTTTTTTTAAAATGGACTATTACTAGAAAGTCATGTTACATCTAATAATCTTATCATTATTATATCTTATGAAAAATCATATCTATAATAACAAAGATATGCTTAACAATTAGTTTTGGTAAATTACCCCACACCTTCCAACTTAGTCACTCAAAATATGTCAATAGATATAAGTTTATGAATCTTCTATTATTTATAAGGAAATATGTCAATAATAGTTAAATGCATCCATAATATATTAACAAAAAATCACAGATTCGTAATATGGAATATTTATATACCCTAACAAAATTTACACGTTATATATACTAGATAAATTTATTTCTATGTAAAATTTTAAAATTATATTTTTTAAAAAAAGAAATTGTTTCAAAAATTCCTTTTAATAAAATTCTTTATAATATTAATTTATGAGGTTATAAGTTTAGTTTTTAGCAAAAACTTCTTCGAAGTTTATATTATTTTTGCAAATTAAAGTATATTAATATTTAATCAAGCTCTATTTATATTACTTTATCTAAAAATGAAATACTAATCTAACAAACAATAAACTATAGAAAAAGGAAACAAACACATGTTTGAAAAATATGTATAATATATTTGATTAAAACACGTATTATATAATATTATTATGTTTGAAAATATTTACTATACATATTGTAAATATATGATTATTATAATATATACCAATTTACAAGTGAAAACAAAATGTTTATATAACTAACTATAAACGAAAACAAACACCGCACAAGTAATATGGAATATTTATATACCCTAACAAAATTTACACGTTATATATACTAGATAAATTTATTTCTATGTAAAATTTTAAAATTATATTGTTTAAAAAAAGAAATTGTTTAAAAAATTCTTTATAATATTAATTTATGAAGTTATAAGTTTAGTTTTTAGCAAAAACTTCGTCGAAGTTTATATTATCTTTGCAAATTAAAGTATATTAATATTTAATCAAGCTCTATTTATATTACTTGTATCTAAAAATGAAATACTAATCTAACAACAATAAACTATAGAAAAGGAAACAAACACATGTTTGAAAAATATGTGTAATTTATTTGATTAAAACACGTATTATATAATATTATTATGTTTGAAAATATTTACTATACATATTGTAAACATATGGTTATTATAATATATACCAATTTACAAGTGAAAACAAAATGTTTATATAACTAACTATAAACGAAAACAAACACCGCACAAGTAATATGGAATATTTATATACCCTAACAAAATTTACACGTTATATATACTAGATAAATTTATTTCTATGTAAAATTTTAAAATTATATTGTTTAAAAAAAAAAGAAATTATTTAAAAAATTCTTTATAATATTAATTTATGAAGTTATAAGTTTAGTTTTTAGCAAAAACTTCTTCGAAGTTTATATTATCTTTGCAAATTAAAGTATATTAATATTTAATCAAGTTCTATTTATATTACTGTATCTAAAAATGAAATACTAATCTAACAAACAATAAACTAAAGAAAAGGAAACAAACACATGTTTGAAAAATATGTATAATATATTTGATTAAAACACGTATTATATAATATTATTATGTTTGAAAATATTTACTATACATATTGTAAATATATGATTATTATAATATATACCAATTTACAAGTGAGAACAAAATGTTTATATAACTAACTATAAACGAAAACAAACACCCGCGCGGTTGCGCGGGTCAAAATCTAGTTCAGGTATTAAATCAATTAATTAATGCTATAGATCAACTGACACCACCGCTGTGGACCGATTCCGATTCCGCACAATGCAGACAGTGGGATGAATTTGATGATATTATGATACCGGTTCTGGACATGTGCGGACAGTGCTTTGGCACAGGGTCCCACTATTTTCTTGTCAATTTTCTTTACAATTAGGGCCCTTCAGTTTGATTTTATAGAAGAAAAATGCCTTTTTATTTTTTGAACACATAAAAAAAATGCACTAAAATTTTGATTTATGCTAAATAAGACCCTAAAATTGTGATTGTGCACAAGGCCTAAGAGCATGTTTATCAACAAAATTCTTAAGTGTATCTTAAGTGGGTGATCCATCATTTTTAAATATTATCATTAAATAATGCTTCATCTAATTCTACAAAACAAAGACAAAGGTTTTATCAGAGTAAAGAGAAACATTTATACATCTACAAAGATCAAAGAAAAAGTACCGTGCATAGTTAAAAACAAACAAGAATCATTTTAACCCTTGAGAAGCAATCACCGGGTTCTCTTCCTCTCAAGAACCACAACGAGAGAGAGAGAGAGAGGTAACCAATTGAGAGGTCACCGTCTTTCTTCCTCGACGAGAGCCAACGTCATGGACTGAATCGACGAGAACACCGACCAACGAAGGATAGCCACCGGTTGAGAGCTCGCCGTAGGCCATCGTCGACGAGAGAATTCGCCGATTTCGTCCCAGCACCAGAGAGAACTCGATGAGAAAGAAAATACAGAAAAAAACAAAACGACTCCACCGTTTCTCTCTCCAATCGGCGTGTGATACGTTGCTCCAAGGAACGTGCCTTCAATCCCCTAATCAGGGAACGTGCCTTCGTGTTTTTCCGTTTTTTTTATTAATTAAGTTAAGGAACGTGCTTAGACACGCCGTTAAACATGCTTACATGTTAACGGCGTGTCTAAGCACGTTCCTTAACTTAATTAATAAAAAAAAACGGAAAACACGAAGGCACGTTCCCTGATTAGGGGATTGAAGGCACGTTCCTTGGAGCAACGTATCACACGCCGATTGGAGAGAGAAACGGTGGAGTCGTTTTGTTTTTTTCTGTATTTTCTTTCTCGTCGAGTTCTCTCTGGTGCTGGGACGAAATCGGCGAATTCTCTTGTCGACGATGGCCTACGGCGAGCTCTCAACCGGTGGCTATCCTTCGTTGGTCGGTGTTCTCGCCGATTCAGTCCATGACGTTGGCTCTCGTCGAGGAAGAAAGACAGTGACCTCTCAATCGGTTACCTCTCTCTCTCTCGTTGTGGTTCTTGAGAGGAAGAGAAACCGGCGATTGCTTCTCAAGGGTTAAAATGATTCTTGTTTGTTTTCAACTATGCACGGTACTTTTTCTTTGATCTTTGTAGATGTATAAACGTTTCTCTTTACTCTGATAAAACCTTTGTCTTTGTTTTGTAGAATTAGATGAAGCATTATTTAATGATAATATTTAAAAATGATGGATGACCCACTTAAGATACACTTAAAAATTTTGTTGATAAACATGCTCTACCTAAGTTTTGGGCCTGATCCCTCGGTGAACGCACGGCGTATCTTACGATGTCGGAACAATACAAATAATGCATATGACGTTCTCGGAATGATCGCATAGCGGATCCTTGTTTAGGATTTATGATTAAGTAATCGCTAGACATGATACTTTTGGTCTGAGTCACAATAGTTGATGTAGTAATAGCCGACATTGTTTTTGTTGTTAACTTTTACAAAATGATCATGCATGTTTGATTGTTTGGTAAAGGTGGTATAATCCATAATCATGTCACCACCATGGCATCATCGAGTTACCATTCCTAGCCATTATAATGTTCATGCAACTCCCAAAACTAAAAGTACAAATCAGCATCATCAAAAAGCTAAAATTCTATTTTTTGAACGTAAGTTAATTGTATTTAAATCATAACTTAAAAACAATAAAAAATTATCAGTATATTTAACTAAGAAATAAAGTCCAAAATAACACGAATCCAAGTTTTTGTTCCTAAACTAATATCTAAGACCTATAATCACAAAATAGTTCATTAAAGGGATGATTTACTCTTATGCCCATTGGACTTTTACCAACTACAAGAGGAACTAGTGATATTAAGGTGAATAACTATTTTAAGACCAAGGGAGAGTTAATGTTAAGGATGAAGAAATGGGCTCTAGAGTGGAAGTTTGAGTACAAGACTGTCTCTTCTACCAAGTCAAGAGTGATATTGCAGTGTGTTGATGACAATTGCACGTGGAGGATGCGTGCTACCAAGCTACCTCGTTCAGGTTTTTTCGTTGTTAAAAATTATGTTCATGAGCGTACATGCGATACAACACATAGAAAGGCCAACCACATACAAGCATCTGCAAATTTGTTGGGTTCTTTGATATCCAGCAATTATGGAGAAAAAAAGGACGGTCTAAAACGAAAAAGATCATTGAACATGTCATGATTCAGCAGAGCGTTCACATCAATTACAAACAAGCTTGGAGAGTGAAAGAAGAAGCTCAGTTTTTCGTTAGAGGGACTCTTTAATACAGTTATTAGAATCTGTCGAGGTTGTTGTAGAAAGTCTTAGAGACAAACCTTGGATCGTTAACTTATCAACATGTAGACGATGCTGGAAAGTTCTTGTATGCATTTGTGGCTTTTGGTCCATCGATAAGGGGATTCTCATTGATGAGGAGAGTTTCTGCAGTAGATGGTACATTTCTGAAGGGAAAACTCAATGGGAATTTACTTGCAGCTTGTGCTCAAGATGGGGATTATCTTCTATATCCTCTCGCTTTTGCAGTGGTCGACGCAGAAAACGCTGCCTCTTGGAAATGGTTCTTTAGAGGTTTGAGGCAGAAGATCCCAGACGCTTTGGATCTTGTTTTTGTATTAGACAGGGCTAATTCCATTGCTTCAGCGCTGGAGGATATTTAGAGTTGACTTACGCTATCAGACACTTTTATGTCTTTCTTTACATCATAGGACACAAGTCACTTGAAGGACACAATCACAGATTCCCAGATGCAATTGTGACGATTTTGTCCTTGGAAGAAGAAACGAATTGTGCCCTTTAGTTCATTCTTAGTTCAGTAACGTAATTAAGTTATAACTGTTTTGGTACGAACAAAAGAAATCACATACACAAAAAGAAAATTACGTGTATACTTTTCTTTATATCTAGTAAACTAGTATATTACAATATTTTATACTAACTAACTTTTTAAGTTCCCTAACATATTATATTTATCATTATGCTATATTTTACTATATAAATAAATATATAGATATACAAAACGAGTCATTGATTGTTTTCTATTATATTTGATATCCATATATGTACTTTAATATTTAAAATCAAATTTAAATTTAAAGAAACTTTAAAGAAACGGTGTATTTTGAGACCTTTTTTTGTGTGTGAATGTTAAATTCCATACAAACTTTTCTGTTTACGTAGTTGCTGCAAGCCGCTTATTTCAAAGGAAAGGAAATAAAAGAGAGTTAAGGAGAAGAAAATCTAAAACCGAAACAGAGTGTCAGTAGAGAGGGAGGCCTTTCATCAGACTGACCTTTTGGCAGATTAACTTAGCCGCGTTGGTGAAGATTTTAGTTTTGTGGATACATGTTTGAGACTTGTGGATTAGCTACGGACTGAAACTTGTGGATATAGTTTTGTGGATATGTGTTTGGTGGATGAGTTCAAAATATCAGTGGACATGTGTTTTGTGGATACATGTTTGGTGGATGAGTTCAAAATATCAGTGGACATGTGCTTTGTGGATAGCGATTTGGTATTTTAGAGATACATTTTCGATGGATATAAAGAATATCCACTGGTACACAGAGACGTAATGTGTGAGTGAGAGTGTTCGTGGATGCTACTTCTCTTCACCTTAAAAGTAATACTTTTAACTTGGATGATTTGAAGATAACCAGACCAAAAATTGTTGTCTGAACCATGGAGAAAGTGAGAGAGCCATGGGAAAATGCGAGAGACAGCTTGATACGGCGGGCATAGAGATGGTCTGGGACGGTGGCGTGAGCCAGCTAGACGATGTGATACAGCGTGAGTTGGAGTAAGACGATGGTCTGAGATGGAGAGAGACTCGCAATCCATGGCTAAAGATTGAAGTGGTGATGATAGAGAATATGAAAATTGCGGTAAGGAATCGGAGAACAACAATACCATGATTCATCAATTCAAAATCTAAAATAGAAAAAGGAAGTTCTGGAAATTTGATTATTCAGATTCAGATCTGTAACTTTTTGAAATAGATATGTTAACTAGAAAAACTAATTAAAAAAAATGAAGATAGAAAAGATTATTAAAGATATTTTTTTCAAAAAAACAGTATTATCAAAGATGAAAGAAGGCCAGGTATGTCTGAAAAGAAAAAAAGCTCCACGTTTCAGTGGCACCATTGTCATAGAGTCTCTTTCCCAGATCCTCCGATGATTTCTCCATGGTCTTCAGTTGAAATAAGAAGAAAAAAAATTGAAATGAATAAGATTCACGGAATTGAGAAAGTGCTTTTGGAATTCAAAAAATGAGATAGGAAAGAGAATAAATCCTCCGTTAGTTTTAACTTTTTTTTTGTCTGGTTATAGAGACAGTTTCGTTTAGCTAAAAAAGTAGGAAAGTCTAGTGATTGCTTAGTTGGAGGGTATAAGTGAAAAATCACATAGAAAAAGTATGTTACATGTTAGAAGTGTCTCTAGATGTAAATATAAAGTGATAATGTGTCTTACAGTGTAAAAAATTCGGATATTTATCCCTTATCTCATCATGGAATCTGTAGGATCCATCTGCTCCACAACAGCACTCCTACATATTTGAAGACTGGGTTGCTACCTCTGGTGGAAAGCGTTGCTGATATCTACATTTGTCATGAGTTCTGGTCAATCTTCATTAACATGATCCACAGTTTTCTTAGGTGTTGTGGTCCGCAACAGCAGATGCTTTGCGCATGTGAACATGTACAATATCATGACTACCAACATTGCATAGTCTCTCAATTCTATGTTGAGACTGCCTCGTGAGTTGCCACTGATCTCTCTACTTGAAACGATTTGATTGACACTCACCACTTGTGAAGCGGCTGCGAAACATAAGCACCTGGTTACTCCAAAAGTAGTGCAGAAAATGGTATCGAGGTTTGGAGCTGAAATGTTGCTGAATGTGTATCAAGTTGATCAAAGCGAGTTTGAGGTAAATGATGAGACTGAAGGATGTTGTTGATTTGAAGAAGCGGCATTGCACTTGTAATGTTTTTGACATTGACAAGATATCCTGCATTCACGCAATTGCTGTTGCTAAGTATATTAAGAGAGATGAAAACCGTTACGTCGATGTTTCTCACTTGACAGAAACGTGGGGGTAAAGCTTATGCCGAAAGCATACACCCTGGTGGAGAGTTGTTAACGTCCATCTATCCAGCGAATATTGATGAACTGTCTTGCCCACCTTCAGCAACCAAAAAGAGTAGTGGCCGTCCTCCTACAAAGAGAATCAGATCCGTTGGAGAGTTTGGGGTTCCAGGATATAAATCTCAGTCCCACAAGTGCAGCAGATGTGACATAAAATGGCACAACAAGAGCACATGCCAAAGGCCTATAGGATGAAGTTCTCTATTTATCTTTGCTCTATTCTTTTTCATTTCCATATTTTTTTTACATTTTTTATTGATCATTTTCTAGATGTTGGTTATTTGATTGTTACGTGATATGGACCAGAACATATATACATCTACCTTTGGAACCTTATCCTGAATAAGTATGATGTCTTACAAGTTTTGTAATATACAACCTAGTTTTAAATGCATTTTTCACCAAAACTCCAAATCACAATTTGAAATTTCCTTAGTTTTTGTAATATACAACTTTTTTTTAATCTCATTTCAATTCTTACTTTAAACTTCTTTACTAGAAAGAAACACAGTAATATTCAACTCCACAGCCTAGCGGCTAAATAACCTCGCTTTCAAAACTGAAACACTTGTCTCCACCCGTGTTCAATTACCCTTGAAATCAGAACTTTTTTTTAAAAAAATTTTTAGTTGAATAAAAATAAAGAAATATGTTTCTTTACTTACATAACCTAACGATTGAAACACACTTGGCCTAGTGGTACACCTTATTCCCCCTCTCCCCTAGATATCTTAGGTTCGAATCCTGGTAGATGAATTTATGTTTTAATTTTTTTTTCTCCAAAATTCGGAAATTACATAGAGTTGCTTGATGAAATTATCAAGGCTGAAGGAAAATTAAAGTTAAGAATTTAGAGGATTACTGGTTTTGAATCTAGGTAATTGATATCACTCAAATGTTTAACCCTAAGGAGTGAATTACTCTCTCAAATAAGAAGTTCAATTGTAGTACTTGGGGATCGAATTCACGGGGAGCTAGGGAACCTAATAGATCTAATAGTTATATGATTAAGCTAGGCTAATAGGTATTAACTGCAGTAAATAAATAAAGTAAACTTGAAAGCAGTAAACAAGATGAACAAGATAATTGTTCAGCTTGGCAAAGAGTTGTTTATGGAAGGATGGTTGCTAGATCTAGAGTTTCTATTCAGGTAATTAGGATTATAATACTATAGATGCCTAACAAGTTGCATGCATGATATATAAGAACTTCAATTCTTAGACAAATCTATAGCTATCGCTAGTTAGACTCGTCCATTGATCTGAATGCCGACAGTATCGACCGATATTGATATCGCAGTGTCGGTCGATATATGTTGCCGTCGATCGATTACTCTATAGGAGTATAACTGTGTTCACCCGAGATTCAATTAGACCGCCTATCGCACGTGCCTAAAGGATCTGAGTTTGTAGAGGATGATATTAGGATGAAGATTAATAAATTAAACTATTCCAGTTCATGGTTCTAGTTCATGACTCTAGAAACAAGCATTAAGAACATCCTAACAATGAATATCACAACTTAGCATTCTATAGTTGGGGCTAATCCCACAACCTATCTGAACCCTAAATCCAACAGGTAGATCTATTCAGATATGAAGATTGTCACAAAAATCATAGATAAATAGATGAATAACATAAATAATATAAAACCAAAACCAATGGAGTTCCATGAGGACTCTGATAGGAGTTCCTCCCTTCTCTCCTAACAAAGAATAATGAATCAAAGAAAGCTTAGATAGCATAGCCGTCAACAATGGCTTGCAAATAACATAAATAGGGTTTCTGCTCGTCCAAGGGCATTCTGGTAATTTAGGTTTCTTCTGGGCTTCAGTTGGTCATGAAATATACTTGGCCCGCATTCTGGCATCCATATCGATTGATATGAAGTGTCTCCCATCGATCGACATGCACATATCTTCTCGGCAGCTTTCTTTCGTGAGGCAGGCTGACCACGCTTCAGTACAACGGGCATAACTTCTGGTCTAACCGTTGGATTGACCTCAAGCCGGTGGCATTGGAAAGCTAACTCAAAGCTCTATCCTGTTTCAAAAGATCAGCTAAATCACACCATGGGAAGGTCTCCATCCATATCTAAATATCTGACGCGTCTGCGCAGTTCTGCACTTAAAGGCTCCAAAAAACACCAAATTCACCATATTTCTCCAGAACGTACATGAACCTGTAAATACTCTAAATAGACTCCAAAACATATATAATTATCATAAAGACACATCAATACCATGACTAAAAGTGGGTCAAAATCATGGTATATCAACTCTCCCAGACTTAACCTTTTGCTTGTCCTCAAGCCAACCATTAGTTAGTCTTTTGGAAGAAGTTTAAAAATAGCAGGGACTCAATCAAATCTTAACTTTAAAATCATCACCTCTACTTTGTTGCAAGCCACATCTCATATCTATCAACTACAGAAGTACATTATACCATATCCTAGCTTAGCAAACAAATACATCTAGCCAATCTACTTAAACATTCATGTCTGTCTATCCCCTCTGCTGACTTCATTTATGCATAAAAATAAAGGTGTAGGCTTTACCTTGGGAGTATCGATCAAGGAACACTTGGATTCGACTCAAACAAGTTTCAGGCATTCTCATCCCGGTTCCCTTTCTCTCTTTTATCTCCCTTCTCTGAATCCCAATTCTTTTTTTTTTATATCAATCCCAATGAACAACTAATGTTCATCTTATTGATCTTTCTACTTTTTGTAGCTCTTTTGACAAAGTGTAGGCGAATAGTGGGGTCATAGGTAATTTACCTCTCCCTCGCTTCCACAATGTGTGATCATTCCTTTGATTTAGAATAGTGGGGTCATGGGTAATGTACCTCTCCCTCTTCCTCTTAGGAAATCATCTCAATCTTTTATATTCTGGGGATGCCAAAGGAAGGAGAGAAGGAAACCAAAATTTTTTGAGACTTTTACCTTCTAGACTTGCAGAAGGATTCCGATCCCTTGTATACCAAGCCCCAAGACAAGCAATAGATGTCAGGTTAGGTTAGAAATCAGCTTTGGTTCTTCTAGACAATCATGAAAGTGTTGTCATAGGTGATCGATGATCCACTTTAGCATCTATAGTACTTTCTACAATCAACAAATCTAAAAATGGTGCTAAAGAGTGGTAAGATAAAAAGTAAGACTTTGAAATTTTTTCCCTTTCTTGACTCAGTAAAACCAATTTTTGAAAACTTTTAATAAGATCAAAAAGAGGTAACGTTGTATCAGTAATTCCACTCACCCAGACTTAAATCATACACTGTCCTCAGTGTATAACTAGTCGAAGTTAGAGCATAAAAAACAATAATTGTGTAACTGATATCGAAATTGTGAACGATATACCTGACCGGATTAAGTATCGATCGATGAAAAACAGTTACCATCGGTCGATGCAAGTGATGTACTGTCGATCGATATCGACAGTTTCTCGTCGGTCGATTATCATGGTAATCATCTACTTGGGTCTGCTTTTCTAAATAGCTAACTAAACACACAATATTAGTAAAACCTCCCCCATACTTAAATAACACTGTGACCAATGTTATACAGCCTAAGATTGGTGGGACAATAAACCATAAGGAAATATTTAACAAAGAAAGATTGTATACCTGCTTGGATGTGAGTATCGATCAACACAGTTAAGTGGCGATCGATATTCTTGATGCTTTGTCGATCGATGCTAACTAGTCATTGTCGATTCTTATGCAAACTCATCTTCCTTGAATTTTTTTCCTAATACCTGACATATATAAAACACTAATACACTAATACTGTAAAAGTTAGTAATAGATAACTAATAAAACCAAAATTTGTTAGTAACTAAAAAAAATTTAGTAACCTGAAATCTTAAGAAAACAAAATATCAGTAATAAATGAAAATAAAACCATATTGAAAATAACCTAACAGTGGGTTGCCTCCCACTCAGCGCTTATTTTTAGTCATTACCTTGACTTCTGGAGATCTGATTCAGTCCGGATGAGAATGGGAACTTGCTCCAATTCAAGTCTCATTGTCCAATCGCTGAAGCTTTATCATTCTTGTGTGAAAGCCTCTTCCATAGATCTTTCTCCTTTGTCTATCATCTCAGCAATAAGGAGTGCTTTAAGCTTTGCATATGGATGTGAGAAGCATCTGCTGCGCACTCTTGATTTTCTGATACTATCTGAAAAGTAAGGAGTCAATGGTAACTGAGAACCTCCTTTTCTTCGTTTCCGCTTCTTCCAGTTTCTCTCCTTCTTTCCCACAGACTTGTGTAATCTCAATTTGGATATCCTGACATTATCTGAGAAGTGAAAAATCAATGATAACTGAGAACCTCCATCGTTTCTTTTTCTCTTCTTCCAATTTTTCCTCTTCTTTCCCCCAGACTTGTCTGAATGCGTGGTGGTATCTCCATCAAAAATATTTCCACACACTTCATACTCATTCTGCTCTGATTCGCGTCTGGTGTCAATCGATGTACCCATGGTAGTGTCGATCGATTGTGGATTGGTCATGTCGATCGATGATGTGTGGTCAGTATTGATCGATGTTTTGTCTGATGGGGTTTTATCGACTTCATCACTAAATCTCAACCCTCTATGTGAAGCTTCTACGTGCTGATGATCATCCAATAACTCTATGTAAGAACTCAGTTGTGGACCTTTATCTGGTGGAATAGGAGAATCAGCTTCAAACACCGCATTTGGAACCATAATCTTAACATGATCATGTATCCTTTTCACCTTTTTGTGAAACCCATCAGCTTCTTCTGTCCAAATAGGTGGTTTCTGATGTTTAGGGGCAGTAATGTGTGAGGCCTCAGAATTATGCACTATCTCCTTAACTGGTTTCAGTTTGACTATGTATCCTGGCAGTTCATCAAACCATGGTTGTCGATCGATACAATCGGGTGGGTATCGAACGATGCAGTCGGGTGAATGTAGATCGATGTTAGACGGTGATTGTCGTTCGATGCCGTAAGTTGGATGTATATCAATGATGCTGGGAGGGTATCGATCGATCTCATCAGGTTGGTGTCGATCGATGCTAGCCTTTGATGAAGTCTCTCCATCTTTCCTCTTAGCATTTTGTTTGTCATCAAACTTTTGCTCCAAATCCTGATCTATTTCCTCAAGCCATTCCTTCAGCTCCAAGAATTCTTCTATTGTAACTTCTTTACTTGAATCCAAATCTCCAAGATACTCTCCATTCTCTATGTTTACATCTAGAGAAGGAGAAGAACTTGTTACATCAGTACTCGTCTGTGTCGAGTCTGCAGTGTCATGAGGACAATTCAAACTTTCAAGGATTTCAAGTGGTATCGATCGATGACCAAACTCTTTATCGATCGATTCTGAGATGCTGGTGTCGATCGATGAGGTGGTGGTGCTGATCGATGCTGCAGTCGTACTGTCGATCAATGCTAAGGAACTGGTGTCGAACGATGTGGAGGTCGTATCTTTAATATCAGCTTCTTCTACTCTGCTCAGTTCTCTAGACTCATCTTGTTCCTCATCCTCCACCATATATTCCAGCATAGAAATCATCTCAATCTCCAAATTTGCTCAAAAAGTGCTGAAAGATTTACCTAGGAAGGCGTCTTTGATGTCCTCCCAGCAGGTTAGAGATTTTGGCTGCAGCTTACTGAACCAGCCAAACGCATCTCCGGATAGTGAATGGGGGAACATCTTGCAGAGAATGTGGTCTGCGGGTATTAATTTATGTCTGGTTGTTGAAACTACCTCCTCAAGTATCTTGATATGATCTCTGGGGTCCTCATAAGGAAAACCTTGGAAAGGGTCCTCGCTTACCCAATCATACCACTGGCTACTTAGATCAAAGGTATCCATTTCTGGAAAAGAAATCACATCAGGAATTAATTCTTCTTCTCCATTAATAAATTGTCCTTTAATGTTGCAAGGACGACCTTCTTTGTCTCGCCAGATACCCTTCTTATCGATCTTAAGTATGTGCCCTTCGTCATTCTCTGTCTCCATGCTAATGGTGTCGGTCGTCGGATGAACAGTACCATGATGAACAGTGTCTCGGTGATCAGTGTCGACCGATGATGAAATCATTGTATCGATCGATGACGGGTGAATGATATCGTTCGATAGAAAGATCGTGGCATCGGTCGTTGTAGAAGTTATAGTGTCAACCGATGTAGGCGTCATATCACCAGTATTGTTTTCTTGTTCATCATTCTCCACCACATATCTTGTTGCTGACTCCATCTTTAGATTTTCTGGAGTGTCATAGAGAAATTCGTTGAAGAAAGCTTCCGCGATATCAATCCATGTTTTGAGGGACTCTGGTCGGAACTTTTTGAACCAACGTCTTGCTTCTCCAGCAAGAGTGAATGGAAATAGTTGGCAGAAGTGGTAGTCTTCAGGGACTTCATTAAAGAGAAACCGGATGAGTTCTTCAAACATATCAATATGAACTATCGGTTGCTCGTCAAGATAACCATGAAAGCAATTCTGACTCATAAGAGGGATGTACTCAAGTTTCAGCTCGGAGTCAAAAATTTCTTCCTGACCGCCAACAATGTCGGTCGATCTTGGAAGAATAGTATCGGTCGACGCGGTGTGAGCCGTATTGATCGATTGCGGGTGGGCAGTGTCGATCGATGGGAGATGAATAGTGTCGATCGACAGGAGATGAACAGTATCGGTCGACGCGCGGTTAGGCGTGTCGATCGATTTCAGAATAACAGTGTCAGTCAACACGGAATGTACCGTGTTGATCGATTTCGGGTGGGCAGTATCGGTCGACACAGTGTGAGCTGTGTCGATCGATTTCAGGGGAACAGGGGTGTTATAGTTTTGCAAAGGCAATTTTATTTCTTCACCTTTATTCAAGGTGGAATGGATTGTAACAGGGATTGTGGTCCCATGTTGATTTTTATTTTGGCTAATTGCATTGCTTATTTTTCCTATTGTTTCATTTTGGACTACTTCCTGATTAACATATGTGTTAACAGAAAACTTACCTGCTCCCAGCGAGACTTTGTCGATCGATATCCGACTATGCGTGTCGATCGACTTGTGGTGAACAGTATCGATCGACATCGAATGAATGTTGTCGATCGATATCGGATGAACAGTAGCACAATGAATAGTCGTCGGATGAACGGTGTTTGGCCGAACAATGTTGTTTGTAGGTTGGTTGGCTCTATCGATCATTGCTGCTTTTAGCTTATCGATCGATTGACGGTGTGCCGTATCGATCGATGTCTGGTGTTTGCTGTCGATCGATTCTGCTTGGAGTGTGTCGATCGATAAGCGTGAACCAGCATGCTCCTTCCTTGAAGGAACTAGAAATCCTCTCTTCATTGTTTCTGGTACTGAGATGTATGTACCTGAAAAAGAAGAAAAAATTTTATGAGTTTTTTAGAACAGTAACAAAATAGACTAAATCTAACAAGATCTAATGGCGATCAAAGCTCCCCGGCAACGGCGCCTAATTTGATATCACTCAAATGTTTAACCCTAAGGAGTGAATTATTCTCTCAAATAAGAGGTTCAATTGTAGTACTTAGGGATCTCACGGGGAGCTAGGGAACCTAATAGATCTAATAGTTATATGATTAATCTAGGCTAATAGGTATTAACGGCAATAATTAAATAAAGTAAACTTGAAAGCAGTAAACAAGATGAACAAGGTAATTGTTCAACTTGGCAAGAAGTTGTTTATGAAAGGATGGTTGCTAGATCTAGGGTTTTTATTCAGGTAATTAGGATTATAATACTATAGATGCTTAACAATTTGCATGCATGATATATAAGAACTTCAATTCTTAGACAAATCTATAGCTATCGCTATTTAGACTCGTCCATTGATCTGAATGCCGACACTATCGACCGATGTTGTTATCGCAGTGTCGGTCGATATGTGTTGCCGTCGATCGATTACTCTATAGGAGTATCGATCGATATATCATCGGATCGAATCGAAACTGTGTTCACCCGAGATTCAATTAGACCGCCTATCGCACATGCCTAAAGGATCTGAGTTTGTAGAGCATGATATCAGGATGAAGATTAATAAATTAAACTATTCCAGTTCATGGTTCTAGTTCATGACTCTAGAAACAAGCATTAAGAAAATCATAACAATGAATATCACAACTTAGCATTCTATAGTTGGGGCTAATCCCACAACCTATCTGAACCCTAAATCCAACAAGTGAATCTATTCAGATATGAAGATTGTCACAGAAATCATAGATGAATAGATGAATAACATAAATAATATAAAACCCAAACTAATGGAGTTCCATGAGGACTCTGATAGGAGTTCCTCCCTTATCTCCTAACAAAGAATAATGAATCAAAGAAAGCTTAGATAGCATAGCCGTCAACAATGGCTTGCAAATAACATAAATAGGGTTTTTGGTCGTCCAAGGGCATTCTGGTAATTTAGGTTTCTTCTGGGCTTCAGTTGGTCATGAAATATACTTGGCCCGCATTCTGGCATCCATATCGATCGATATGAAGTGTCTCCCATCGATCGACATGCACATATCTTCTCGGCAGCTTTCTCTCGTGAGGCAGACTGACCACGCGTCAGTACAACGGGCATAACTTCTGGTCTAACCGTTGGATTGACCTCAAGCCGGTGGCATTGGAAAGCTAACTCAAAGCTCTATCCTGTTTCAAAAGATCAGCTAAATCACACCATGGGAAGGTCTCCATCCATATCTAAATATATGACGCGTCTGCGCAGTTCTGCACTTAAAGGCTCCAAAAGACACCAAAATCACCATATTTCTCCAGAACGTACCTGAACCTGTAAATACTCTAAATAGAATCCAAAACATATATAATTATCATAAAAACATATCAATACCATGACTAAAAGTGGGTCAAAATCATGGTATATCAGTAATCTCATTTGCAAATTTGTTTGTGGAAAGCCATCGTGAATGTGACAAATGATATCATATTCTGGATACCAATCTAGAAAATCCAAAGTTCTTTGCAAATTTTTTTATCTCATTTCATTTTTTTTAGTTTAAGAAAGAAACACACTAATATTCAACTATTCTGGAAACCCAATCAGACATTCTAAGTTATTTCCAACGTTTAGAATACTTATTTTTATTTTTGGTAACCCATCCTGAAAGTGCCACATGTTCTCCTAGACATCCTAAAATTTGTTCAATAACAATCTAAATGATAAAAATGTTGTAGTGATCATTCATTACAAACTTCTACTTGTCCAAGTAACATAAAAGTTCTTCAATAACAATCGAAATGATAAAAAGGTTGTAGTATTCATTACAAACTTCTACTTGTCCAAGTAATATAAAAGTGCCACATGTTATCCTAGACATTCTGAAATTTCTTCAATAACATAAACGTTGTAGTAACATAAAATTTCAAAAACATAGTATAAAACAGAACGAGTGTGACATTTTTCACTTCATGTTACCTTCCTGGAAATCTTTATCCATAAACTGGTCAAAGATCTCACAACATAGCTTGCTTCATAAGTCCCTTGCAGTATCATCATCTATATTGGACATGCTCTTCAATCCTAATGACCAGCATTCCAGCATCTTGACAACAAAGATACCACAGTTAGATGGAAATTCTGTCTTTGGGAGCCCCTCTACAATCTTAACTTCAAATGGCTTCACCGAGAAGTTCCATCTTTATGACACGAATCAACACTATCACAAATACCCAAAATTATACAACTGATTTTTCTACAGTAAATGATAAAAAATAATCAATCACACAGAGTTTTTACCTGCCAGTTTTTAGATTTTAATAATGCCATCTTTGATATTTTCTTTTGGAAGGCCACAATGGAAGAATGTGATTGTGTTGTCCATTAAGTGTATCTCCAACCCAATAAAGTGAGAGCTCTTTCTATCATGAACGACACCATATATAACGTCAACATCTTCCAGCCATATCTTATTTGGATGTATTAAACCTCTCACAACTTCGTCTACCCGACGCTCTAATAACTTTACTTTTCCCTTACGTAGCTTCACTAGAGAATCATAACTGTCCACAACCATTTCTAAGAAACTGACTGGTACAAAACATGCTGTTGGAAGATTTTTGTTGCGGAACCAAGCACCTTCCTCAACCCTCTTACAATTTAGTATTGCAAATGCCGCATCTATGTGCTGCCAATGTAATAATATAGTTAGAAACTTCATAGAGAATTGCAATAGCATGCACATCTAGTATAGCTTAACTTAACTTCTTCGTAAGCACATGACAGAATCAAATATCCACAAGCATTATTACCATTCAATAAGAATCGAAACATAGTTTCTAAATACAAAACTCAGTCACGACTTTTTTTTTAATGTCTTATCCTCTTCCTAATCACATTGCATCATCCAAAATCACATTATCAATTTTTACTAATCAATAAATAAAAACAGGACAAGAGTGTTGATTACCTCTTCTTTGAGATTGTTTTCTCCATCGTCCATATATTGAAAGAATTATTTTTCTTTTTCAATTCCAATGATATAAAACGGCATGTAGTTGATAAAAGTTACTGGTATCAATCCAAACGCTTAAAAAATAAATTAGGAATATTTATATAATGATAGAAACTTGCTTACACACAATGTATGCCCGTAGGTTCATCCAGTGTGAAAGCCTTGTAAAATGAGGAAATTTAGGTGTCACAAATGGATCAATCTGAAGGATATAACCTCAGGTGTTACAGGCATATGAGGCTTTCTAGGTTCTATTGGCCTCTTCTCTTCTCGCTGTAGAAAAGGAAGATTATCTACTGGCTGAGCAGTTCTTTCCTCTTCTTACCAACAACAGGCTTCCGCTTTAATTAAAAACAAATACAAATTATATAATCTTGGAAAGAAAAAATTCATGATTATTTTATCTTTCTGCCAAAAAATTCTTCCTAATATGAAATACAAATATATTTATACCTTTTTTGCACTGTCGTCTTGACTTGGCTTCATACTCTTAGCCTGCTGTATTTCCATCTGAGAAACAAAAACCGATATATCAAATTATTGACCTGAAATTCAATTCAAGTGGATCTCATTCATTTGTCTTACCTCTTTTGCCATTTTCCCAACACCATCTGCTGGGGTCAAAATCGCTCACGACAGAATCAATGGCTAAAACTTTTGGAAAAAGAATATAAGAAAACTGTAGACTTTCTACGGAGATACAAAGTTACGGTAAATTCGTATCAAAGTATGAAATAATTAAAAAGACCTCCTTGTTGGAGTCGAAAACGGTAATCTCGAAATAAACGTCTACGATTACTTCTCCTTATATTCTCTGAAAGAACCTCGGGTCAAAAAGACGAGAAACGACCGGAGCTGACCACGGATGATCAACTCGCCAAGACGGCGAGCTGGACGGTAGCTCGCCGGCTTGGCGAGCTGACCACGGACGATCAGCTCGCCAAGATGGCGAGCTGGATGATCCAATCCAGCTCGCCGGCTTGGTGAGCTGACTATGGAAGATTAACTTGCCAAGACGGCGAGTGGGACGGTTCAATCCAAGACGATCAGCTTGCCAAGAGGGCGAGTTGGACGGCCCAACCAGCTCGCCGGCTTGGCGAGCTGACCAAGACCGGTTTGTTAGCTCGGCGAGCTGGTCATACACTAGGCATATGTCCCTCGACTCGATCGTACTCTGAAATATGATCGGAATATCTCTCGTTTCGTCTTGATCCGTCTTACCGTTGGAGTTTTATAATAAAAATCGCTAAAGGCTTGTTTTTCCGTAAAACGTCGAATAAATTGTATAAAACGGAAACGGTTAAAGAAAAAACCGGACATTGCAAAACTATACGATTGACTCGAGATATTTTATAAAATGGTATCGTATCATGGAACGATCCCGTCTAAAATCGTAAAAAGGCTAAGTCACAAAGCGGCCCGGAAATTCCTAAAACACGATTAAGGCCCACTTATGACTTTAGACGAGATCCAGCCCAAAGATATGATGACGGTTTACCCATTTTTCACAGGAATGTATAAATGTCAAGTTTGAAAATACAATAGAAGTTTTCCAAGTAAAAATAGGAAGATCGAGATAAAAGGAAGATTTCCGATAAACACGAATCGGGGGGGGGGAATGAAAGACCAACTGCCTCGAGGAGGAGTATATAAGCACAAGGCCGAAGAAAAAAGGAGAAGAACTTTTACGACTTTTCTAGACTTAGAACTCTCTGAACTTAGAAACTTAGGCTTTATTCTCGACAAGTTCGGTTTCTATGACTGGCACTCAATTACTAGATAAACTCGCCCAGGCAGTTCGATCTCTTGTCCAGCTCTATCAATTGAACTACGTTTGGCTTGATACTCGAAAGGGGTACGTAGGCAGCCTTTCATAAGGTTCAGTCTGAAATCAATCAAAACCCTTTTTCGTATCTTTTTCTTATCTTTTTCTTCTTTTGTTATCGAGCTGCGACTCAACTAGGTTTAAGGTTTTCCGTTGCTAGAACTAGATAACTCGCTGACAGCTCTTGCGGCCAAAGCTTTTGTAATCTCTTGTAATAATCGCAACGCTCTTATGCGGATTCGAAATAAGATATACTTTTTTATAAATTTATTTTATCACGTTTTTCGTATTTACCGTATGTATTTGGTTACTTGTCATTGGCTTTCGCAGAGATCCGGGACCTCTGGAAAATTAGGGTTTTCCTAAGTTTCCTTATTTTACGAAAATTAACAGTGCAAATTTCGGTTCTCACACCATCATCAGATGGACCAGCTTCTATCTTTTTCTTACAAACGACATCCTTCGCCTTCCCCTTTTGAATGAAAAAAAATTCAGGTACATCTTTATTCATGAAATCTTTCCTAATATGATGTACAAATATTTTATACCTTTTTTAACACAATGTCCTTTACTTGGCTTCACATTCTTCGTCTGCTCTTCTTCCATCGGAGTGACAAAACCAAGATATCAAACAATTGACATGATTTTAAATTGAAGTGATCGAAGTAATTTGTTTTACTAGGAATTCGCAAATCAGAACGGTTGAAGTGAATTTTTTCAGTAGAATTGTTCAGTGACTAAACACGAGTCATCACACAAATCGGTTTTAACTGCTCTACTGCACCAGGCACCATTGTATTACGCCTCCATGTCATCCAGTAGCTCAAAAATTTGCGTCTCTCCAGGTCTCTCAGGTGGGTGTTGAAGACGTATACTATCAATGGATACACCTTTCTGAAGTTTCCTTTTCCTTTTCTTTTTGTCTAGAGACGGTGCGGAGTACTCAACTTTCACCATCTCAACCCCATCAACCAAATATGTTGTCAATACATTTCCTGGATACCATTTGTAACAAGTATTGTCATCTTGTGATGCAATCTCCACATTTGCACCGATCTCAAACAGAGTTTGAACTCTTCTTTCTACGTCCGGTGATGGTTTAGAGTCAAGGATATTCAGTCATTTTGATATTTGCTGTATATTTATTAAAGTTTTTAAAATTTGAGTAATACCTTCTTTTGCTCACTTAAAAGATTTTTGCGAACTCGAGTACGGGGATGTTTGTCCGAAATTTTTGGTGAAATGATCTCATTCATAGTCTCTTGAGTATCCTGAAGTACAACCAAATACATAGTTATATAAATACCAACAATTTTCTTCCAACGATATATTCAACTTCAATTTTCAAATTTATACTTGCCACATTGTTAGGTGTTTCTTCTGCCTGATTTGGATTGGCTTCACCTTGTCTGGAAGTCGTCTCTCACAATGGAGTTGTGTCCATCTGTGAAAGTACAACAAAAATCAGGAAGGCAATCCTAAATATGTGTAACATCTTCCTAAATTACCAAAAAAAACTAAATTTTTCTGTGATGGTTAAGATTCAATGATATCCAGTCATTTTGATATTTAGATTAGACTTGCCTCATTGTTAGGTGTTCCATATGCTTGATCTGGGTTGGCTTCACCTTGTAGAGTTGTGTCCGTCTCATGCAATGGAGTTGTGTCCGTCTGTGCAAGTACAACAAAAAATCAGGAAGGCAATCCTAAATATGTATAACATCTTCCTAAACTACAAAAAAAAAAAAACTAAAATTTTCTGTGATGGTTTAGATTCAATGATATCCAGTCATTTTGATATTTAGATTAGACTTGCCTCATTATAAGGTGTTTTGTATGTTTGATATGGATTGGCTTCACCTTGTCTGGAAGTCGTCTCTCGCAATGGAGTTGTGTGCATCTGTGCAAGTTAAACAAAAATCAGGAAGCCAATCCTAAATATGTATAACATCTTTCTAAATTACCAAAAAACCTAAAATTTTCTGTGAGGGTTTAGATTTAATAATATCCAGTCATTTTGATATTTAGATTAGACTTGCCTTATTGTTAGGTGTTCCATATGCTTGATCTGGATTGGCTTCACCTTGTCGGGAAGTCGTCTCTCGCAATGGAGTTGTGTGCATGTGTGCAAATACAACAAAAATCAGGAAGGAAATCCTAAATATGTATAGCATCTTCCTAAATTACCAAAAAAAAAACTAAATCAAGGACGAGATAAACATTCAACTTTAAATTCCAAAACAAAATTTACCTCATTGTTTGGAGTTTCATATGAAGTAACTCCTTGTAGTTTCTCTAGTTCTTTCACACGAACTTTAATCTCCTTGCTTTCTTTTTCAATCAAACACAAACGAGCGTTTAGGTTCCTCAAATTATTTAACACCATCTCGCTGATTCTGTTGATCTTTGATTCCAAAGACTACTCTTGATATGAAGAAGAAGCTTGACCCATTCCTCCATGTCCAAACATTAAATATGCTCTTCTTATTTCTTCATTAGCATTGTGTAGTTCAACTGACCTGTTTTTCCAATCACTAATTTTAAATATATAACCTCTTTTGGCTAAATCGGCCATGTCATCCGGATCTTTATTGGCTTCGTCTTCCATGCAAACATCAGTTTCTTGATCATGAGGAATAGGAGGAAGTATGCATATGACTTTCAGCTGAAAACATACAAATAATTAGGTTTTAAAATGGAGAAGCTTAAGGCAAAACAGAAATAGAACAAAACAATGTAAAAAAACTTACATGTTCCACATTTTCAAACTATAGAACATCTATCAGCCCTGGAGATTGTACATCAAAGTACTTCTCACACAAGAACATTGGTGTAGACGGTTGAACGTCCAAAACAGGAACCATTTGACTGAATTGATACTGTAGCAAAGAAACTGACTCAAGTATCCATGGGTGAAAAGCCATAGGGAACCCTTGCAAATCATAACGTTTTTGGTCCAGCCTTTTGTCGACTGCTCTCTGGAGTGATTTCAACAACAATTTATAAGCTATTCTTCTCCATGGGTATGTCATCATGAAATCAATGCCCTGCGCTATCTTCACATATCCATAGTAAAAGTTGTGTCACCGTTGACTAAGCTCTTCTGTAGTAGAATGCCCTCAATCAAGAGCAGCACTCCGAGGCAAAATCGCTCATCAGAAGCATCGCTTCTTGTGTTTCTGAGCTGCTTCTCCACGTCCTTTACTGTATGACTACACCCTTTTAGGAACTCCCATTTATATCTCTCGGTTTCCCCTCACGGTACTTCTTCTTTACCACTACATTTCAACCCAGTCACCATGTGGAATTCTCTTATAGAAAACCTCATGGGCTTGGCACCGAAATGGAACTAGGCTTCGTTTTTCTTCACTGTCTTGATGCCTTTGGTGAGAACAGCGTGCACTATCTTAGTTGATAATTTCAAAGACCTCTCCTCAAGCTTGATCACCGGTCCCAAAAACTTCCCTCTTATTTTGTTGAACTCATCATCATTCTTGAGAATACCCTTAACAGTTTTGATACAAGCAACGATCGAGTGCTGGTTTATAGATATTGTCTTTTTGGCTCTGATCCAATCGGATACCTCAGCTCTGGGAGTGCCAATCTTGATGATAATGTATCTCCCATCCTGCGTAAACAAGGAAATTTTTATTTTCAAATTTTTTTAGGAAGACTTTCCTGAAACAATACAAATCCTTCCTGAAATGAGAAAAAGAAACACACACATACTTTCAAATCGACTAAATTTGATTTCACATTCAACTCATGTGTACACAGTCCCATGCATTATTAATGCAACTCTATCAATACCTCAGACCCATATTCAAATGTAACACAAACTGAAAACACACTCGGGAATGAGCAAGCATATACACAAGCAAAAAGCAGTGGCTAATCACTTGGAAAGAAAACACACAAAATTTTGAAACTGTAACATACCTCAAAGAGATAGAGCTCTGGAGATGGTTTCCGTGGGAGAAGATAAGGAGCTCGGTCGGAGATTGAGATACAGAGAGTGTCAGAGATCGAGAGAGAGAGATAGATAGAGAGAGAGAGAGAGAGAGAGAGAGAGAGAGAGAGAGAGAGAGAGCCCTGGAGATGTGTTTCCGTCGGAGAAGAGAGAGCTCGCGTCAGAGATCAAGAGAGAGAGAGAGATCTCTGGAGATAGGTTTTCGTCGGAGAGAGAGCTCGAGAGAGATGGAGATCGAGAGAAATGGAGAGGCGGAGACATCAATAGAGATTCGAGAGTCGGTGACCTCGATAGAATTTTGAGAGGCGGAGACGAGAGATGCGGAGATGTCGAGGGATTCGAGAGGCGGAGATGTCGAGAGATTCGAGAGGCGAAGATGGTGAGAGTTAGGGTTTCGGGAACCTATCCAAACGATGTAAAATGCTTACCTTAATACTAAATAAGTTGGATTTAAGTATGTTTATTTGATGCTCACTAACAGATAATCCTCCTCAGCCTAACGGCTAAACTGCAAATATTCGATATGTGGTGGACTCTGTTTTCCCAGGTTCGATATGTGGTGGACTCAAAACAAAATTTTAATTTTTTGATATCATTTCATTTATTTCTGGAAACCCATCCAGAAAACTCGAAATGCCCTCCTACATTTTATGATACACAAAAGGACTTAAAGTCAATTATGTGTTGATAATTAACAGATAATTCTCCTTGGCCTAGCAGCTAAACTTGCATACTCTCCTGAAACACTAGTCACTCTCCCCCCGGGTGTTGGTGTCGAAAACCGTAATCTCGAAATCAACGTCTGCGATAGCTTCTGTAAAAGATGGAACCATTATTTTCCGCGAGACCATCTTATAAAATGATTAATACCGTTTTATAAAACTCGAGAGAACGTTTTATGAAACTCGAGAGATCGTTTTATAAAACTCGAAGATCATTTTATAAAACTCGAAGATCGTTTTA
>CAKOAT010090933.1:32947-98693 GCA_932364175.1 Eruca vesicaria subsp. sativa | reverse complement strand
CTAGACATAGAGCTTGTTTAGAATCGTATCTAGGCCTAAGGCAGACAGTTTAATTGATAGCTTGCCATCTTAGTTTGAAACCTGATCACCCAAGGTCTAAATCCCAATACCCATGAGTTCTCCTTCCCAATAGTTTAAAAGTATCATTTTTGTTATTTGCATTCTAGTTTTAGTTAACTTCAAAACCAACCAAACATTCAATTGCACTTAGATTAAGTTAGTATTTGCATTCTCGGTGCTTTTAAATCCCTCAGAACTGGTTCGACAATCATCTATACTACAACATTTGCTTTAGGAGCCTCGAAAACTCCTAACATCACTTATCCCGGGCCACCTTACAGGGGGTAAGCCAAGCCGAGTCCCGCTCTCCGCCTAAAGAAGAAACATTCTCGATAAAGGGTATAAAAACTCCGACCGATAATGAAGCCGAGGCCATACTCGCATGGGTCGGCGATCGGATATGCCGCATCGAGGTTGCTCATGAACTTATCTTGATCCCACCTTATAGGGGTAAGCCTGACCGAGTCCCGCTCTCCATCCAAAAAAAAAGAAGAGCCGAAGTCAGACTCGCGAAACATACAGATCAAAGGCCAAATAAGACGTCACTTGAAGGAAACAAAGGAGTTCCTAGCCAGAAACCAAAAACGGCGACACCGTACGACAACAAATGCAGCAACTTCTCCCTCGTACGGAAACACGGAAGGACAAACAAAACTAAAACCCAGATAAGAAACTTTTTTTTCAATATTCCAAATATTCTACATACGATAAAATCCAAAGGACCATTAATAGTTCAAATTAAAGAAAACAAAAACAACAAAAAAAGATAGCGACTAATCAGCCATCAAGCCTTCATCCAAAGAGAAGGATCGAAGATCATCCGAGCTCAACTCGTGCACGTCCATCTGGTCCAAAATAGTTGATTGAACCGATAAGGCTCGCTCATTCTCGGCCAACTTTACCTTCCTCGGTGAACAGCTTGAGACAGCTAACGACTCCCGAAAGCTGATTCTCAATTAAAACCTGGAGGCAAACAATATCCCGATCAGACAGATACTTCCTCACTTTCTCCACAAAATCATTGAAACGAGCAGACATAACATACTCGACGCGATGCCTCTCCAACTCTGTCGACTCCTTGCAAGAATCCTTCAAACACGCCACATCGATCTTCAAAGCCGGCTTCTGAGATACCACGCTCAGCAATCTCTCCCTCAAGTCGCTTCACTTCAGCCTGTAAACCCTGGTTATCAGAATCAAGGTTCGTCAACGCATCTTCCATAACCTTCACAAACGAAAACACGGTAGTTGATCTCTCCTTCTCCTCGGTTAGGCGACGACGCTCTGACTCAAGCTCTCCCAAAAGACGCTTGCACTTACGATCATACAAACTGATTCCCTCTTATCTTTGCCTATGGTGAAAAATCCCACAATAAGAAACATGTGATACAGATGATTCCCTCTCATCTTTGCCTATGGTAAAAATCCCACAATAAGAAACATGCAACAAAGAAAAGAAGAGCGAAAAGAAACATACTTAGCCTCGATCGAAGCCCATTCTGTGAATTCCCGAGCAAAGATCAGATCCTCGAGGAAGGGCATGGAATTTGACGGTAGTCGGAAACCATAGAGAAGACGCACACATTCTTCAGGTGTTGCCAAGGAAGGATCAGGGTCGTCGGAAGTAAGTATTTTCCTCTTCTTGGAACCATCGAATGACACCCGTTCATCAACATCCGCTGCCACCTCATGTTCAGCAGAAGAGGCACCGGGAAAAGAAGCAACCACCAGAACATCAAGTTTGGGAGAAACAACCGGCGGTGCTTGTTCATCACCACCCCCTATTCACCGCGAAGAAGAAGAGTGGCAGAAACAGAAGGATCGACGATAGTAGTCAAAGCAACGGAGGACAAAGTGACAATCAGAGTGGAGGAAGAAAAATCACCCTTCGGAGTAACAAAGGAGGCCCCAGAAACCGAGTCCCTGATAACGACAGAGCATTCATGAATTTTCTTTTTGACCTTCCCCATCTTCTTGGCCGACGGAACTTCTCGTTTCCTCTTCAAAGACTCATCGACCGAGGATGATTCAGAGCTAGCCCCGTAGCAAGCTGGAAAATAAAATAAGAATAAGGAAAAAGACGAACGACGAGAAGAACCAATAACAATCAAACTAACCAGTGTTGATGCGAGGGATACTCCGACGAACACGATCAGCCGTAATATCTCCCTAAGAAACCACCCTAGGACGGAAAATTTGGGCCAAACGATCGCTTGCCCACGACGGGAGATGCCAATGCTTCGCGTAAACCGCTAAAAAGAAAAATAACAAACTCAGGGGTCAGTAATTCCAATGACGAGAACAACCAGAATTAGAGGACGAACAATCTACCAGGTCGCGAGTTCCGTCGGCCCTAAAACCCGCAGAAGGATCAGCCACAGAAGCAGGATTTATACGAGCAAAGAAATACTTCTGCTGCCACTTATCAGCGTTAGACGGTCCCCGACCGGCCACAAGACGGCAGTGAGCCTTAATACTAATGGAGAAAGTTTTGTTCGTTATCATATTCATTTGCGAAATCATCTCAAAGAACTCGGCGTCAACATCAACATTCGTTTCCGCACCAAGGACCAAGGCAACAACCGCTCCCGAGGGAAGTAAGAGAGGCACCGACGGAAGAACAGCACCAGATGTCGATGACGAACGAAGAACCTCTTCGACATCCACCATCTCGGGAGTCCTAACTAACGATTCAAAACTATAATCCATCAAAAAGAGAAAAACCTAAAAAAAATCGACAAGAGAGTCGCGAAAAAAAAGTAGCAAACGAAGAAACCCTACAAATAGAACAATGGAAGAGTAAGATGAAAGTTGAAAGAATACCTTTTTAAAGAGGAGAAAAGGCAGCAGTATCGGAGTGATGCAACAATAAGTAAGGTGGAGGAAATAATGGGGGAAGCAGTGCGACAGAATGATAAGCTTCGATGTCTATCGATGTGATTGAAGGATCTCCAAGCGACGAAGATCGGCGACCCATTATAGCGGATACAACTCACAAAGAGAAGAAACCACTACAAGACCAACACATGTCGAAAACGTGCCCACCTACTCAACTCGCTTAGAGACTAAATAATGACGCTAGGCACGTATTCACGCGCCAGACTCAAGGGGGAGCTATTGTTGGAGGATGGGCCGTCAACCCACTCGCGACTTTGAGTAGTAAAATCATAGGCCTAACGAGAAGCACGGTCAACCGAAAGAGTACCAGCGGCGCACACAATGAACAGAGATCTAGGACGTAGGCCGCACCAACCGCACCACTAAAGACGGAAAACCTGCACAAACAACAAGGTGATGATGAGCATCAGATCAACTCTCTGACACATGCCTACAGTGAAACGAAAGAGAGTCTCGAACGAGTATAAATAAGAAGAGCATTCAATATAAAAGAGGAGAGAACAAATGGAGAATTTAGAGAGAAAGTATCAATAATATTTTTGTCTAATTTCGTCATTCGACGACGAGTTCTTTATATTCACTTTCGGTTAAGATTACACTTCAATAGACGGAACCTTTAACCCTTTATAATCCCACCTAAACACTTAACTAATTTTCCTAACAATCTATTCCCGCATTTAGGATTCAAACCAAAATTAGGCATATTTATAACTGAAAGAAGACTAATCCAAGATTAAACGTGATGGCTAGGGAAGGCTACACCCTCTCTTTGACCCGCTCAACGCCTTCCGCAAAACGCACCGTTTACTAACTCACAACCCGCGTTGACGGCGAGAATTTTCCCGGAAAATATAACTTTCAACCTTCCCTTTCTTTTGGGACACAAAGAAAAGAGAAAAAACAAAAGAGAAAGTCTTCCCTTTTAAGTCCATGATTCGTCTTTTACTAGTGACAGATAAATCATCTCTCTGTCTCTCTTCTTTCTGTTCACTCCTACAACTCATTAATCCCCCAACAAAAAAAAAGAAAAACAATCTCTTCGACTTTGGTCCATTTCTCTAACCTTAACTAGCTTTCTGGAGTTGGGTTCATGATAGTTTCATGATTTTTTTTTTCTGATTGCTGGGGAAAGATAGTTTCTTTTTAGGGAATCTATACAAAACAGGTAAGAAGATGACTGCCGTTTTAAGAAAGTTACTACCTTTAGCATCACCGATTCCTAAAAAAGATGATCACGATAATATTAGTAGTGACGACAGTAATAGTTTTCAAATTGATTATTCATTCGCTAACGAGTATAAAGGTCCTCTTATTGCTAATCTCCCACGAGCTGATCCTGTCGAAATCGACCAGATTCCGACAGCTCTTCCCGTTTCCTTCTCTTCCTTGTCTCCTGCTGTGTCTTACCCTGTGGTCCAACCACTCGTTAAGGTCACCAAGAAGAAGAATAAGAAGAACGGTTCGGTTGAGTCTGTAGCTTGTCCTAGTGTGGTCTTAAAGCCGCATCATGTGGTTTCTGGCTCGTCATCATCATCATCATCATCTGGTGAAGTAAGAGAGGTATCATTAGAAGAAGGAAATGAAAACCGTGTGAGATTCCTTGTACCAAGTGAAGATAGTGAAGATGATGAGAGCTCTTACTTTTACGATGGGGAGAGTGTAGCAGCTCCAACGCCTAGAGCTGAGAGGAAAGGTAAAAAAGGGTCGTGCTACCGATGTCTGATGGGGAACAGGTTCACTGAGAAGGAAGTCTGTATTGTTTGCCACGCCAAGTATTGTTGCAGCTGTGTGAGGAGAGCCATGGGTGCTATGCCTGAAGGAAGAAAGTGTGTGACTTGTATTGGTCTAAGTATTGATGAGTCCAAGAGAGGGAGTCTTGGGAAGGGTTCAAGAATGCTGAAGCGTGTTCTCACTGATTCAGAGCTTAAACAAGTCATGAGTGATGAGATCTCTTGCAGGGCGAATCAGATGCCTTCGCGGCTTATCGCTGTTAATGGGAAGCCTTTGAGTGAAGATGAGCTTTTCATGTTGCAGAATTGTCCAAATCCACCTAAGAAGCTTAAACCTGGAGACTATTGGTATGATAAGGTTGCTGGATATTGGGGAAAGGTAAAGTCTATTGTGTATATATATATATTTTTAGTATTCATTAGCTGAAGCAGAGGTCTATGTATTTATTACAGGTAGGAGAGAGACCTTGCAAGATTATAAGTCCTGATATGAACATAGGAGGTAGTCAGATCAAGAAGGAAGCAAGCAATGGTGACACTGAGATTTGCATTAATAACCGGGAAATAACCAAGACTGAGCTCATGATGCTCAAGGTTCTTTGACTGGACAACCTTAAGTGTTATTGTTCTTTCTTCTCTGTTTTTTTTTCATGTGAAAGTGAATGCCTCTTTGCTTTGATGTAGATGGTGGGGGTGCAGTGTGAAGGAAAGCCTCATTTTTGGGTCAATGCAGATGGAAGTTATCAAGAAGAAGGTCAGAACCGTGTCATGGGGAACATTTGGAATAAGGTATGATTTAGTGAGAAGGCTGTTTCTTGTTCACAACGTATGAATTAATATAATCTGCATAGTTACGGCTTAGCGATTTCTTGATTGTTGATAAAACCGTATACAATTATGCATGATTTTCTCAGAAAAGAGCTAGGATTGCTTGTGCTCTGTTCTCTCTACCAATTCCTCCGGCTTCATCTGCAGTTGAACCAAATGTTGAGCCCATATCTAATAAGAAAGTGCTTAGCAAGCTTCTTCTGGTTGGTAACGACACATGTGGAGCCACTACTATTTACAAACAAGTGAGCTATTCTTCTTGTAATGCCTTCCACTAGAATGTTACACATCTACTAATGACTTCTTTTTTTTTTGTTACAGGCAAAGTCTCTCTATGGAACCCCATTCTCTGAAGACGAGCGTGAAAGAATCAAATTCATAATCCAAACAAATCTATATTCTTATCTGGCAGTGGTTCTTGAGGCACACAAAAGATTTGAAGATGAGATAAACAATAACCAGTCCTTGGACCAAACAGGTAAGTTTATATATACATACAAACATCAGTTAACAACTGATTATTGAGGGACACTGATTAGTTTCTTGTGATTTAGGAGATGAGATCACTGCAACTGTTAGCTCAATCAACCCGAGACTAAAGCATTTTTCAGATTGGCTTCTGAAAGAGAAGGAAGATGGAAACCTCAAGATATTCCCAGCATCAAGCCGAGAGAATGCACAAACCGTTGCAGATCTATGGAGAGTACCAGCCATTCAAAACACTTACAAGCAACTTCGTGATACACTTCCTAGAAACGCTGTTTATTTTCTTGAACGAGTCAGTTTGTTTTCTTCAAATGCTTTCTTCTTTATAAACGTTTTTGAGGTCTAACCTAACTTTGTTTCTACCGCTCATCAGATTCTTGAGGTCTCGAGATCAGAGTACGAACCTTCTGATATGGACATATTGCAAGCGGAAGGAATCTCTTCTATGGAAGGGCTTTCTTGTGTGGAGTTCTCATTCCCCTCAACCACTCAAGATGTCTCTCTTGATACCGATGATCAACATGATCCAAACATGAAGTTAGTTTTATTCCTTTTCTCTGTGTTGCATTATGACTTGTATTAAGTTAGTTCTGGTTTGTGTTACATGATTTGGTTTCGGGTCTAGAGGATTAGGAGCTTCATCCCCGAACCTCCTCGTATTAGAAAAAAACCATTGAACTTAGTTTATCTCTCTCTCTCTCTAGGTACCAACTCATCCGGTTAAATCCAAGAAGGCTTGGAGAAAACTGGAAATGGCTGGAGATGTTTGAAGATGCTGACTTGGTGATATTCTGCGTCTCTCTAACAGATTATGGAGAGTACATACAAGATAATGATGGGGTTTTTGTGAACAAGATGATAGCAAACAAGCAACTCTTCGAGAGAATGGTGACTAACCCGAGCCTAGCTAACAAAAGGTTCCTTCTAGTTCTAACAAAATTTGATCTCTTGGAAGAGAAAATCGAGGAGGTTCCTCTAAGAACATGTGAGTGGTTCAAAGACTTCAACCCGTTGATCAGCCAGAACCAGACGAGCAGACATAACCCTCCGATGGCTCAGCGTGCTTTCCATTACATTGCATATCAGTTCAAGAGACTGTATGAATCAATTGTTGGACCCTTCTCGATGCGTGGAAGAACGTTTAAGCCAAAGCTGTTCGTTTCTCATGTGAGCTTGGAGAGTGATACTGTGGACAATGCACTGATGTATGCGAGAGAGATTCTCAAGTGGCATGTTGAAGAAACGTCTATGAACCAAGAAACGTCCACTACTAGCATGGATGCTAGCTTATCTACTTGATTTTTTTAATTTTGTGGAGTGTATGTAATATTTTTGTATGTGCAAAATAGTTAATCTTCAAGAGCAGAAGAAGAAATATACATGTAATTGATTATTCTGAAGGGAAAAAATAATAATAAAGTGATTACAGTTGGAGGAGGGAGGAGGGACTACAATGTTTAATTAGCAAACATGTTAAGCATCATCATATTTTTGGGGAATGGCATCACTGATAGCTCTTGTATTTTTACCAAGGTAAATGCTAAAATGTCTTTAACTATTGTAATATCTTACAAACCCTTTTCAATTTAATTTGAAATTCAAGTATTAGGAAAACCATAAAAAAGTTTCAAAGCAAAGAGCAAAGAAACCGGAAGAAATACCTTAGAGCAACATTATTGCATGGTTTCTTGTGGTTGGTTCTTAATATACATATAAGTGTATGTATATATTATATATGTGTATATAATTGTGGGTTAAGGACTTTACAGGAAACGAAACAAAAAATCTCTTAATCCACGATTATATACGCATATACAATATATACATACACATATATGTGTATTAAGAACCAACCACAAGAAACCATGCAATAATGTTGCCCTTACACCATATCATCCATATTAGCACCGGTTGATCACAGGTCTAAGAGAGATTACGGTCTTGGTCTTTTTTTGTGGTCAACTTACGTTCTTGGTCTAAACTCCTCCCCATTTACAAAGAAAAATCGGCAAAAGGCGAACTAAACAAGAGAGTGAGGTAGATATTGTACCATGGGAGATTGTAATTAAAGAGAAGTAATTTTGAAGATCAAATTTTACATTATATGATAGATGGTTACAAGTGTTTAAGTTGCTGAGATAGTTATGTATAAATTTAAGAAAAAAATTACTTTTAATGACACATTTTGAGTTTACAATTACATCTAAGAACACAATTTGATTTTGACACACTTTTTCTTATGCTTTGTCTATAATACTCTCTGAATAAGCTAACTAAACAATTTCTTCTTTTTTTAACTAAACATAATTGTTCCCATCACAAAAATCAGATATCATCTGTTTCTTCTCTCTCCTATCTCAAATCTCAATTTCAAATTTATTTTTCCAAATCTAGAACCCTAATTGATTTTCTCCTCTATTTCGTCGGGAAATACATCCATGCAACCGATAAACATTGTCGTTAAGTGGATCTTTGTTGATGATGGATCTAGAGGATGGTGGTTTATCGACCTAGGTAAGTCTGTTTGGAGACGGAGGTCCCTTGATCGGATTGAATCTGGAGTGAAGCGCGGTTGACTAGGGTTTTTGAAGCGGCGGAGCGTCAACGGCAAGAGCGGAAATTGAGTCTTGAGGCTAGGTCTTAGGATCCGTTGTTGTGGTCATGGAATTCTTCAGGGAGTGGCACCAATTTAAAAGCTTCAACATCGGCGGATTTATGGGTTCCTGAAAAACAACTCAGACATGATGTAGCAACCATAAAAGATATACCATCCACCAAGCACTCATCCATGAGGCACCATCCACAAGTTATCATCCATAATGAACCCGTCCACAAGGACGGTTGTGGACAGGTATGAAAAAATGTTGACTGGAAAAGATGGTGAAAATGATGCTCGTAGAAGAAACAGTGATGGCTCTTGAAAAAAAAATATTGTTGCTATAGAAGAAACGCGAAGGTGGTAGTAGTGGGGGAAAATAAGACGATGGAGGAGGGTCAGCGACAACTGTCCACCAAGCTCTCATCCATAAGGCACCATCTACAAGCACTTATCCATGATGAACATGTCTACAAGGATGGTTGTGGTTAGTGGTTGCGTTGATATTATTGAAGTGATCGGAAGAGTTGCGGATGAGGCTTTAGATGGTAAATACAAAAGTGGTAATGGAGGTGGAGGAGATAGTGGAAATGGTGATTAAAACGAAGGTGATAACGGAAGCGGAGGAGATAGTAGAGGAAGTGGCGGTGATATATATGGGGATGATGATGGATGTGGTGACTGAAATGGGGAAAGTAATAATAGAGATGAAGGAGAGAAACACTAGTATAATCTCCAGCTGGATCCAACCAATTTTTTTTTTAATCATGTTACTATTTTTCTTTAAAGATAGAAGAGTTTTAACGTCCAACATTTTTATCATGTTTACTATAATTTATTAAATTTAAAGAGAGTTACAATAAAATATATATTTGACTTTAATAAACATTAGCAAAAAAAAAGTAGAGGCTTAACCGGGCCTCGTGATCTGGTGGTAAAGGAACCTCGGCTGAGGTGTCCGCCATCACGAGTTCGAGCCCCGGCCACAGCGGATTTAACATGGTTTCCGTTTGGCCTTCAAGACCCCTTCGGGGGATAGTCGGGTCTCTAAATAAGCCCCGGACACCTGAGTTATCAAAAAAAACAAAAACAAAAAAAAAGTAGAGGCTTAAAGGGTTGGTTGGTGAGTGACCGTTACCAGTTAAATATTGAAGGTATATCACTGATGCATCGAATCTAATCTAAAGAGAAGATAAAGTGAAAAAGTGACACGGCGAGATAATGAAAGGAAACGTTTGTCAGCGCAAACAAACGTGTTTAATCAGTTTTGCACGTGCTCAACGTGCGTCTCTACCTTTGGTGGCTAATGCTTTTACTTCTCGTTCCAATTTTTTTTTTATTAATCTTGAACATGAAATTACATTAACTATTTCCATAGAACTTGAAAACACCATTTACATTGAAACAAAAAAATCCTAAAACATCACTTTTACTGAAATGGAAAGAGTATTAACTTTGACTCATGCACCTGAACAGAAAAAAAACCTAGTGATGCCTTAACCTTCTGGCCACAGAATGCTACGGGTAAGATGTGAGTATAAATAACAAACTAAATTTTATCGAGAATGTTAAATCCCAAGACCTAATTATTATCATATTTTCTTCGTTTTAAATATGTAAGATGTTTATAAGATTTTGTTATTTCATAATATAAATATTTTTATATTCTAGATCATTTTAAATTTATCAAAAACTGTTTAATTAATTACCTTTTTTATATTGATATATATATTTATATAAATTTATTAAATGGTTTTAATGATATTTAAAATAAATTAATATCTATGCACTGAGACAAAATATTATAGATCATGAACAAATGAAGTAGAAATCATCAAACTGGATCACCTGAGAATAAAAATATATGTTAAACCAATATTTTTTAGAACTAATACCATATCAAGAAAAGTTGCATGGTATATTCTATGTTTTGAAGTAATTTCCTACATATCCTTTTCTTTAACGACAAAAATTCTAGGTGCACAAACAACAACAAATATTCTCCATATATATGTTTTATAGATGAAAAAGGTATATTAATAGAACTTAAAATTTGTTCATATTCCTTTATAAAATTAAGAAGTACTTTACCCCTATGATATTCATTAGGGTCAATGTATGTGTTTGTATATACTTGGCTGCGATACGAAGTCAAAGACCAGGAAGAGAACATAATAATCAAAGGTCAGGTCAGCTTGAAGAGAGCTAGAACTCGAAGACGTGGTGGATCAGCGTCGAGAAAGGGTCAACACAGTAATAAACGGGACGTAAGAGCTTTCTGAATCCAGATGCCAGTTTAGTATCATGATCTATATATACACTTCAACGTCTAAATCATTGAAATATTTCACCCCAAGAACGGGAAAAAAATCATTGTAATATCTGAGAATAGTGAGAAACAGTGAGACCTTCGCTTTCATTCATTACCTTTAAGGCTTTAATAACAAGTTAACTCATTTTCTCCTCCATTTATTTTTATCCATCTTTAGTTTTCTTATTGGTCAAATCTCCAAAATAGCACATTTCTAAATTTATGTTACAAAAATAGTCTTCAAAAACTAAAATGACCAAAATAACATTTTATCTTTTGAAAAATTTAAAACTTTTTTATTTTTCAAAAACTGAAATCTTATCCCCAAAACTCCACTCCTCAACTCTAAACTCTAAACCCTAAAACCTAAATTCTAAACCTTAAAACCTAAATTCTAAACCCTAAACCCTAAACTCTAAACCTTAAACCCTAAACCCTAAATCATATCCCATAACTCTAAATCCTAATGTCTAAATTAATTTATTATTGGGATATAGGTGAATATTTATCTCTTTTGATAAAACATTAAATACTATTTTGGTCATTTTTAGTTTTAAGTACTATATTTGTGACAAAATTTTTCTAGTGTTATTTTAGTCATTTTCTCTTTCTTATTTAACTATAAGAAGAAAATTATCCAAAATGTCATTTTGTCTCATGTTAGTTGAATTCATATAGCCTATCTTCTTTAATTAACTTGGATTCAATGCTCGTGATAAAGTATAACTTGCAAACGTAATTCTTTTCAATGTAATTTTCCTAAAATTTTCAAATAGTTTTGTTTGCAATATAAGTTTCATATATTTATGTCAAAAACTTTTAAATTTCATATATACTAGCTCATCATTTATAGTAACTGAAAAGTAAGACGGAAATGAATCTACAACCATGGTTTGAAGTAAGAGACACTGGATGCAGATGCCAAAGAGTGGTGATAGTGTGTAGATCTTAAAGGCAATTCAAACTATAAAACCTAAAACGATATGAATTGTTAAGTTTTATAGATCACAGACTTAAAAGTAACTGAAATTAAGTAGATTGTTCATATATACAATTTGTATATTATTTTAAATCATATTTTGTGTTTTTTTCGTAACATATAATTTTTTTTGTAACATATAGTTTTTTTGTAACATATAGTTTTTTGTAACATATAATTTTTATGTGTTTTAACTTTTAACACATTTTTTGAGATGAGAACTTCAGGATAGAATCTAAATTTGATCTAACTTTAATATATAAAAAATACCATGCTTTGATGATCAAATATAACTATGGTAAAGTCAATGATTTGTGAAATACCCCATATCTTTACGACAATAATTTAGGTTTCATCTCATAAGGCGTTTTTAGACCTTTGTTATCTTGTCTGATTTCCTGTTTGAACTTTAGGCCTGAATCGTGTTCTCTTTTGGTGGGAGATGGAATAATATCTGTTTTGAACTATTTATAAAATATTTTCAAAGAAAAAAAACGAATCATAAAATTTGTATAAAAGCAGTTTGATAGATTATAGTGGGTAAAACATAAATTTTGAGCAAAGTTCATTGTGTTTGTTACCTGTGCTAATGAGATGAAGATTTTTTTTCTTTCTAATTTACTCAAATTTATTATTTCATATCTATTTCATATTAAATGTCATTTTAACTATGTGTACACAAATTAAAAAAAAATAGTTAACTTTATATATTTTCTATATAAAACACAATTACATATATACTTAAACATATTTTAATCAATAAAATAAATTAATTATAATATAAAACTAATAAATATTGTATTAAAAATTGAAAATGATATTTACTTTGTAATAAAAAATTTCTTTAAAGACACTTGATATGAAATGGATGGAAGATTTGTGTATGAACCAGGGCCGGTCCTGGGCCAAGCCTAATGAAACATTGGCCTTGGGCCCCCAAATTTTTTGAAAAAAGTTTCATGCATATTGGCCCCTAAAATTTTTTATTAGGCCCCCAAATCCATAAAAAAAAAAAATTTCTAGGTGAAATTGTTAAAAATTGGCCTTAGGCCCCCTTATTTTCAGGGCCGGCCCTGGTATGAACAACCATGTTATGGTAATGTTACACATGTCTATTGGCATAACTTGAAAAAATGTTGTTGGATTGATTCGACGTACCAGGGTTTAACTTTAACGTATAAAAAGACAAAAAAAAAAAGATAGATTTGCAAATGAGGTTCGAGGCGATGGATCTAGTCATCTACAAAGACAAGTTGATATCTATAATGGATACATGTGAAGATAATAGCTCAGGCGAATAATAAAATTATAAGCAGCACGTGATTTATTCTAAGCCAATCAATTACGTACCTTAGATACTCATCTCACTAAACATGTTTAAATTTAAATGTAAACAATGTGAAAGCGTACATAAGCACTGTAATAAATTAATAATTAAGGATAATTAAATATTTTTTATTTTTAGTGTAAATGTCATTATCACTGTCATTTAATTAAACCTAACCCAAAAATTAAAAATGACATTTTTTTAATTGTTAAAAAAACAAATGAGAAAATAACGCACGTGTTTCCAAAAAAATGACAGAACACAAAACGACCCCGTGTCTGAAGAGTGTGCCAGTTGGCAAGTGAAAACACGGAACCGTATATATAACAGCTCCCTTCCACTTTCAGTTTCCTCAGACACAACAGAAAATACAAATAACCAAATCTTTTTTTTTTATCCAAATTCAAATTTTAATTGGGCATGCACTATCCTTACACCAGACCCGAATTCATCGGAGCTTCAGAGACCCGGACCTGGTATCCCTATCAGGAGCAGTTTTCACCGGAGCAAGAGCTGTCAGTTCTAGTCTCTGCCTTGCAACACGTCATCTCAGGGGAAGGGGACACGACGCCGTATCAGGCCTTCTCCAGCGACAGCACAGTGATAATGCCTCGGTCGGATTCTGTCGCTTGCCAAGTTTGTAAGATCGATGGTTGTCTGGGCTGCGACTACTTCTTCGCGCCAAATCAGAGAATTGAAAAGAGACAACAAGTGGAAGAAGAAGAAGAAGAAGATGGGGTTACTAGTAGAAGAGAGAGATCAGTGGCTGCTGTGGCGGCGAAGAAAGCGGAAGGCGGGAAAATAAGGAAGAGGAAGAACAAGAAGAATGGATACAGAGGAGTGAGACAGAGACCTTGGGGGAAATTTGCAGCTGAGATCAGAGATCCCAAGAGAGCGACACGTGTGTGGCTCGGCACTTTCCAAACCGCTGAGGACGCGGCTAGGGCCTATGATAGAGCCGCTATTGGGTTCCGTGGGCCACGGGCTAAACTCAACTTCCCGTTTATGGACTACACTTCTTCTCCTGTTGCAGCTGACGCTAGTGCAAGTGCGAGTGTAAGTGCAGTGGATTCTGTGGAAGCAGAGCGATGGGGCGGAGGGAGAGGAGAGTGTGATATGGATGAAGATTTGAAGATGATGATGGATTTTGGGAATGGAGATTCTTCGGATTCAGGAAACACTATTGCTGATATGTTTCAGTGATATGTTTTTACTTGGTTCTTTATTCTTGGCTTGTTTTTTTAAGTGCAAGAGGAGAGTGAACACTGGCTTGGCTTGTTCAAATTGAGCAAGATTCTTGGTTTGTTTTATCCTGTAGAGCCTTTTGACTGTATTAGGGAACGGAAATGTAATTAGTAATCTGAAGGTTGTGTTTTTTGGTCAACTCTATGTTAATAAACTCATCATTGGTCTGATGTAATTTAGTTATAACGGATAAAAGTATGTTTTGGTTGACAAACAAAGGAAAGATGTCTAATTTTAAAGACCTTCGCGTGTAGCGATCCTGCAAACAATGTGGCATCTCCCAGAGAAGAGATCATTAGTTATATGCAGGGCGGCCGACTTAAGTTGGGAACAACACTCTACATAACTGCTCACTAACCAACTCAAAAGAGCTATAATCTAGTTATAACAGACCAATAGCTAAGGTTCAAACAACTTAACTAGACTCACTGTGTCTTTTGCTTTTATCTCAGAAGTAGCTAAGAAGGGTCTCAAGAACCACAAGCAACGCTTGCTCCTTACATGTTTTGATCCCGAGTTATAACTGTAGACGAGGTCTTTTAAAAAATCAAGAAAAAAGAGTCGTTTTGGAATGTGAAAATGGAGGGCAGAACAAGAACTTTATAAGTGATGCATTGAGAAATTAAGTCTCTAGTTTCTAGCTTCGAAGTCAAGAGCTCCTTGAACACAGTAAACTCCTAAAATGTTTGTTTTGGATACAAGTCAAGATTGAGAAACTGAATCAAAATGAGAAGAGAGAAACAGAGAGTGTGTTTTCACGGTCGAGATGGAAAACCTTCATAGTCAAAGTCGGTGGCCTGAAGCAGGGAGAAATTAAGGTTTTACAACGCTGGAATATTAAGCAAGTCAAAAGACTATTCACGATAAACCCTCCTCTCTCCTCAGAAAGTTTATATCAAATAATAGAAATAAACGCGCAAGGGGAGATTAGTCGAACTTCGCCTTTATTGTTTGAACAAGAAAACGATGTACTTATAAAAGCACGATTACAATTGAAGGTTTAGAAGAAATCTAAGTATTGAGGTTGGAACTTAGCCAATGAACATAGAAAATGTTTTATTTATTATTGTCTACATACCATTTGAATAGAGGCCAAGTCAAATCATAGGTCATTACAATTTACAAGAGAATTTAGTCGTTGAAAGACGTTTGAGAGGTATTTTTTGCTTTCGAGATGATCTGAGATGATCATTTAAACTTGATGAATTTCCTTATTTATATATAAGGTTCAGAGGAGGGAAAATTCCATATAAATATCCCAACTGAATTTTATTAAGTTTTTAATACCCAAACTTTTTCATTACCCAATTTAATACCTCAACTAATAATTTTGCCCATTTTAATATACAAACTTTTATAATTGTGCCCATTTTAATACCCAAACTTTGTTTATTTTAATTAACAATACTAATAAGTTTCAAACAAAATTTAAAAAAAATCTCCAAATCTTTTTTTTTATAACACTTGCAATAGTGATTGTACAAAACAGGATACAGAAGATACATAAAGGAAGATTGAAAAAGAAGATGGGAAATCAGTAGACCCCAACATCAACAAGAATGGGAGCTTACCTAGCTTAAAACCCTTAATTTTGAGCCTCCAAAGCGAGAAGATGAAAGAGCCAGGCTGGAGCATGTCTGGCTATGTAGGAGTGGTGGCGCTGATCACGAGTGACACTAATAGCAATAGCCACTGCTGCTTCGTTGCGATCTCGGTGGGCATGATCCAGACTCCATATGTCTATCCTTTCCAGAAGGGAGAGAATATTATGGCGTAGGAGGCTGAAGTCATAGGGATGTAGGCATTCAGGCTGTGTGAGGAAAGTATGGAGGTCGATGGACGATGTCTCAAAAATAATATTTTTGAAATGTAAATTAGCCATACATTCAACCGCCCAAAACAAAGCCCATAAATCAGCCTCGGTTTTTGTACGCATATAAGAATACGCCCGACGGCTATGCATGATCGTAACCCCCTTGCCATCACGTAAAATCCATGATGCCCCACTAGGTTGATTGGATCTGACCCAAGAAGATCCAACATTACATTTTAGGAAACCCAAGGATGGGGGTTTCCAGCGGATCATTTCCGTAACGGTATTATAATCCACATCAGCCCTTTCAGTGAAGGTATCAAACCATTCAGACTCTGCTTCATAAGCTTTTGTAGCCACGACCGAAGCATCTATCACTTTACTCTCAAAAGTAAAGGTATTCCGAGCCTTCCAAATTTCCCAGAGGAGCCATGGGAATACTTTCCTTGTATGATTATCCATATTGATATTCTTGGCAGTCTTATTCAGGTGCACAAAATTTAAAAAAGTGGAAGTGCCCGAGAAACCCCCAAGAGGAACCGGAAAACTCGATTGTTCCCATGTGGCTCTTGCTTTATCACAAGTAAAGAGGACATGACAAATACTCTCAATCCCATTTCCACATACAGAACAAGTTTGATCAATATTGATACCCCGAGTAGCCAACCGTTGTTTGACAGCTAAAGCACCAGAAAGAGCACGTCACATAAAGTGCTTGATTTTAGGTGGAGCCTTCGTCTTCCATAAATCTTTCCACAAATGTTTTTCAATGGGGCTAAGAGGAACCTGGGGAGGATGGTCATAGTCCAAAAGAGCCTCTGAAAACTTATAAGCACTTCGGGTCGAATATGTACCATTTGATGTAAAACCCCATTTAAAAGAATCTTGGAATTCAACTGCCGGTTTCAGTAAAAATCTCCAAATCTAAGAAAAATATTTAAAATTTCTAACTTTACTCTAAGATTTAAGAAAGAAGGTAAATAAACTCTGGAGAAAATTTAAATGTTTAAAAAAAATAATTTTAAAGAAAAAATAATAATTTACTTTTTTATTTCAGAAAACAAACTAAATTCAATATATAAAACTTAAAAAAACTTATTACAAAACTTAAGATTAATAAAAATTATTTAATTTCATTTCTCTAACATATAATAAAATCAATTTTTTTTAGTAAAGTTTAGAAATTTTAAAAAATTTATTGGAAACTTATTCGTATTGTTAACTAAAATAAACAAAGTTTGGGTATTAAAATGGGCACATTTATAAAAGTTTGTGCATTAAAATGGGAAAAATAATTAGTTGGGGTATTAAACTGGGTAACAAAAAAGTTTAGATATTAAAAAGCTTAATAAAATTTAGTTGGAGTATTTATATGGAATTTTCCCTTTAGAGTATGTCTTTTTTTCTAGACTTTTTTTTTTAATCTTTTAAAGGATCTTGTCTTTTATTGCAAATTTCATTTTCTCGTCAATTTTTTTGTTCTTGTTGAATCTTTATTTTTGCTGATTTCCATCTATTAAATGAACCAATTAAATCTAAGAAAGGTTTTGACAAGGGTCTGAAAGTCTCTAACTTTTTTTGCTTAGTAAGGAGCTCCCAAAAAAAACATGAAGATTGTAAGTTACAAATTAGCTTTGAAGAGATGGATCCAAGCAAATGTAAACACTGAAACACTCTTATCATTAGAATACGAATGAGGTTTGTCGCAATCTCAAAAATGTTAGTGTTGTTTATATGTTGTTTACAACTATGCAAATGCACTATTAAGTATTAACCATCCAACTCTATAAGGTACCAAAGCAATATATTCACAATAAGTACAGTCCGAGCGACCAAACCAACCATATAAAGTGAATCATATAAATTGTACACAGCGCTTTCTAAACATTAAATTTCCTTATTCAGCAAAAGAAAAACATTGAATTTTCAAAGTACACTATCGATTTTCCCCAAATATCTTGTGAGTCTGTGACAGAGGATACCAAGATTTCAAGTACGGGCCGTATAAAAAGATTATTCCAGATTTTTATTATAAAACTAATATATTACCCCCCTAAATATTTTCAGATTGTAGTTTTGCCCATCCATCAAACCATGAGCCAGTCACTTGCTTTGTAAGAAGAACTCACCGACATTGACTTAAACTAACGATGTTGAAGGTACTAAACGGAAGTCGGAAGCAGCAAGAGGTTCAACGAACCTTCTTATTTTTATTTATTTATTTTAAATTATATCACACAAGAACAAGTTAAATCCAAGATCCGCCCTTGCACGTCAAGCCTCTGTTTTTGTTATTTTATAATATTTTTTTGTTGCATAAATTAATAATCGCAAGTAGACAAAAACGTTCTCAGATTTTGTGAACTCCAACTGCAGGATACAAATTTTGTTCACTATATGGAGACATGTGAGACCGGCGCTCATATATACATATATAACTATATACACAAGTAGACGTCACATAAGATTAAAATTATAAAATATAGATAACTTTATGAGGAAGGGCATAAATATAGATATTTATCAGATTCAGATATTAGTATTATTTCGACGTACGTATATCTATCTAGTTAGTTAGGGGCCTTAGGGCATCCCCATCAATGAACCTTCTCTTGGGATTCATCATTTCTTTTTTTTATTATTAAATTTTTTTTTTCTTTTTTGATTTTTCTTTTTTTCTAAAAGAAAAATAGACCAATCGCGGGCTGCCACGTGTCGTGGAGCCTACGCTACAGTAATGAACTCGAGGAGAGAAAGGTTCACTAGAGAGAGTTTTAGGAGAGAGGGTATCATAAGGTTTGATTAGTTTAATATTTTTTTTGGTTGAAAAACGTGTGAACCCCTCATCTAAACCTTTGATGGGGGTGCTCTTAGTTATGCTTTTTCTTTCCAGCTATTTACATTATCACTTTTATTAATAGTTTTCTTTTTTTTGATAAAGGGATTACTTTTATTAATAGTTATAGGAGGGTCTTACTTATGTCGAGATAGGAAAAAAAGTAGTTGATAAATAAGTACAACAAGAAATGTACGGTTCATGATTCATCATAGTATATGTTTTTCTTTCTAAATGAGTTTTCTTGGTTGGTGCCTGGTGGAGTGGGGATTGAACAAGGGCGTGTGTGTGTAATTACTGTTAACGTGTCAAGACGGAGTTGCGTGGAAGCTCAGACTAGTAATTGTATAATTACTATGAGCAACTAGCTAATAGCAGCTATCATTCTCACATGTACGGATCTCTCGAGATGCGTATAACTAAAATGTCAATTAGATGTTAATACCTGACGTCCGTTTACCTCTATATATAATCGTTGTGGAGTGTAAATCATATGGCTTAAAATAAAACACTCTTTCGGTTCACAACAGTACATGTTTTAGAGAAAAAAATTGTTTCAAAATATGTATTTTTTGTATTTCTAATACATTTTATCAACTAATTAGGATTAATTATAAGCTTTTAAAATATAAATTGAATTGATTGAAATCTTACTGGTTTAAAATTACAGGAAATAGACAATTACAAAAATATACATTTACAACTAAATTTAATATGTTTCGAAATATACATTTTAAACTAAATTGTGTAACCTTTGGAGACTTTGGATAGCCAACAAAGTACTACTATTGTATCCACATTTCTACTTGAAGCATAAAATAACTGAGTTTGGCATGAGACTTTTTTATAAAGAATGCATGTGCATAAAATTAAAATTTTCATGTGCATAAAACATCCCTTTGTGTTAGCTCTGGGTTTAATCTTGCTCATGGTTTAATCTTACAACAATTAAATAGAAATGATATTGTTTTGATAATGGCCCTTCTTGTGTATCAAGAGACTATATATTTATATTAGCATTAACTTTTCCCAGCTGTTGATCCTGAAATAGGATATAAGTTATTATTGAAGATAACTAAACCAATTAAGAATCTGATCTTAGATCTTTAAACTCCAAGAGACAACACATTCGTCCCTTTGTGTATGTGACATCATAAACGATAATAAGATAATATTAATCCCTATCATGTGCACAGAAAACCGAGTTATATGAATCCAAGATTTTACATATAAATACAGTCATTTTACCAATATAGCGTGCATCATATACAGTAGCATACCAAATAAAGATAAAAGAGAGAAGTTTAAAATGGAGAGTTCCAACATGAAGCAACATCATCAGCAGGGTGCATATGCAGAGCCAAGGATCTCCTTTTCCAGCGGTTTCGCAGCGACAAAGAACGAGGTAATCAAGTACAAGGAGGCACCTGCGTCGTCAGATGATTTTGAGTTCGGTGTTAAGAACTGCTCCATGACCACAGCAGATGAAATCTTTTGCGATGGCATGATCTTACCTCTCAAGGAAGAAGTTAACACGACGAAGAGAATGCCAACTTTGAGAGAAGAGCTCAACGAAGAAGACGATGATTCACCTAGAACCAAATCAAAAGGGTCGAGTGGTTGGTGGAGAGAGAGATTAGGTTTAGGATTCTCGAAGTCCAAGAAAGATCACAAAAGAAGTTCTTTTTAGAAGCACCATTATAAGTTCTGATTTATTGCTTAATTTTTCTTTATTGTGTTTTCTATGGTTTTGTACTTCTTCACTGTTCCTCGACGATGTAAAAAGATTGCTTGCGGTTGAAGAATTTATTCTTTGTATTTCCAATGTTCTATTTTCCATAAGCTTCAGAAAAAATGGAGACATCGATTTTTTCTTTTCGAACTTCTCATCACCTTTTAATCTTTAAACTAGAATTGTCAAAAATATATTTCTAAGATCTATTTAAATACTCAAAGCATTCCCAAGACTTTGTTCTTTTTCGTGTCAAGTAATTAGGTGGAAACCGTACGTGTAACAAGAAGTTCAAATTTATTTTACTAATGTCATTTTACAGCATCCATGGTCCATTTAACACTGACAGATTTTTTAAAAAATATTTTTATGGAATGCATTTTTAGATAGATTAACAAGATGTAGCTAGGTGACATGAGGTGATATATGTACCATACTATTTTATGTCTCTGGTCTAATTAATCAGCTCACAGAACTTTCAACTTTATTTAGATGCAAGAAAGTAGGAAGTTTTAGTTTTATCACCAAAAACAAAAGAGAATTTGATATTTTCTCTCAGAATTAGGTTAACTCAGTGATTGTTCTTTTCTATGTGTGTGTTTTTTGTCTAGATGCAGAAACTTAACTTACAGGAATTTCTAAAGGTCCTAAAACTTGAGCTAAAGAGTCAGCAAATGAAGAGAATTAAGAAACTTAAGGTTTTGCACATACAATAGAACAACCTTTGAAGGAAAAGTCTAGGAAAGAACCTCACTTTAGAGACATGGAGGGGTCCAATCCCTCAAGTATGTGGTTTATATGCCATGACGCACTCCCTTACACCACTAGACTAAAATCTTCTCGGCGTAATTTAGAATAATGACTACACACATTTAATTCAGTATCACACTTTAAAAAAAAATCAAAATACATAACTGAATGAAAAATACTGTCAAATAATATGAAATAAGTAGTCCTGAGCATTTTAATCGGACCGAAAATGCAAATCAAATCTTAACTAGTAGTGTAAAATTTCTTGAATCTCCAATATATTAAAGGAGAAGCATTCACAATTAATTCATGCACACTATATTTTTTGAATATGTTGACGTGCCAATCTCCTAATTGTTTAATAATTAATGTGTTTACACAATAATTTTTAAAATACAATATAGATAATTCAATGTGTTCGCATTCTATTTTTTTTCAATCAGCTCATTTTTAGTTCATGCATTTTAAAAATTTGTATAGTAAATTGAAATTAATTAAAATTTTCTTTGTACAACTACTGAATAATATAATTTTCAAAGAAAAAAAATAAAAAAATCATTAAGATTCACATCAACTAAAATGCTGGAATAAGAATCACGTTCTTAAAAATTGAAAGTTTCATATCTTACCGAACTTGGCCATGATTTTGAGGTTTCAATTCACGAAAACAACTAATAATTGTAAGTGGTTATGAATTAAAGAAACTCAAGTAAAAAAACATTACACGCAAAGTCGGATAGCCAAGTATTGATTTTCATTACAAAGTTTTTATATCATACCAAGAATTAAAAACATAATCAGATTACTAGAAAAATCAAAAAATCAGAATAGTTTTACAAAGAAATAAAATTTGTGATATCGATTGATAACAGAGTTTAAGTGCCGAGTGAAGAGGTCACATTATTTTACACGCAACTCTAGCCTCTTTCGATTGATTGTATAGTGTTTACTATAATTTCCTATATTTTCTTATAACAATACATGTTATTGGTTATAGCCTATGTCAATTTTGTAGTATGCCCAACAATAATGACACGACGTCCAATCATTTTTATTATTCTTTAAGTATAGTCTAATGATTATGAACGTTAAATAAGCCAAAATATTTATTTTACTTTATATTAGTAGAAGAAAGTAAGTATGGGTAACTATATACATCCGATGAACCGAACCGATCTAGAATTGAAAGTAATATTAAACATAAACTAAAACTAATTACATAATCAAATGGATCTAAAAATTTAATATCCTAATAACCAGATTCGAATCTAATAAACTAAACTATTTTAGATATTAAAATATCTAATTCATAATTATATAATAAAATCTATTAATTATTTAAAATTTTATAATTATTAGATATTCAAAAATATGAAAATATCTAAAAATTATCAAAAGAATCACAAGTAAATATCTAAAAATAACAGTAAATGTTCAAAATACTGATAATATTATTTGTTCTTATCCAAATTGAACTAATTTTTTTGCAGATTTAAAAATTTAGTCCTATATTATTCAGTTTTTATGTTTTATATTATTTTATCTTTAGATTTTAGGGACTTGAGTATATTTGGATTTTGTTGAAAATACGTATTAAAATGGACATCTAGACTCAAATCTAAATCGAACCCAAAATGATTCTAACCAAATATAAACCAAAATATTCGAATAAAATTTAAATTTTTAACTCTAAAAATCTAAAATCTGAATAAATTAACTGAATCCAAATAAATATACAAATATTTATCCTAAGAAGTTATATGATAAATCTACAAATACAATGTAAAAAATATTTTGGAAACTATTTCACCCTACACTTGGGACTAAATTCTACAGTTTTTCACTTAATGTATTCTTCGATCTTAAAAAAACCGTGTGCTTGGTTTAAATGTGTAATTCCAAATGACTATAAACCACAAATTTGAGATTGATTTAATATAAAGTGTAGTTCTTTCAATAAGATTCTTTGAATTTAACCTAAAAACCCCCAAAATCTGTTATAAACGAATTTTAATTCTTAGCAAACTCCATATTTCTGTCGAACCGGAAGGCTAATCTGAAAGTGATTGATTTAGACCGAAGTAAACCGATTGCAGGCATGCCAATTTCAACATGTTTCGGTTCTTCCCCTTAAAACTTACAGTATACTAATTCCACACCCAAATAAAACTTAATTACAAAAAACTCCCAAAACAAAATTAAATGTCAAAGGAAGAGTGAAGGGGGAAGAAGCAAAATTGAGATTGGGAAATAGCAAACGTTCTTTTTGCTAAAAACCCTTGAAAAATGGTTTTGTTGTTGTTGTAGTAGCATAGAGCCAAACACACTTTGAGAGAGAGAGAGAGAGATGGAGGAGAAACGAACCCTAGCTTCGTCCGGAGACTCTCCGGCATCCGAGCCTTCGACGCGGCGTCGTTTGAAACGCAAATCGAATGCTCTAGGGACATCCAATTCCTCTTCTTCCAAGCGGATGTTCACGCGGGAGAAGGCGATGCTTGCTTCCTTCTCTCCTGTCCATAACGGTCCTTTAACTAGAGCTCGGCAAGCGCCTAGCAACATGCCGTCCGCGGCTGGGGTGAAGTCGGAGGTGTCGAGTGCCGCGGCGGCGGTGGTGGTGGGTGCGGATGGTGAGAAGGAGGAGGAGGAGAGGGAGAAAGCGATCCGTGAGTGGGAGGATAAGATCGAAGCGGAGTTCGAAGGGATTAGATCTCGTGAGAGTAGTGTTCATGTGGTGCCTAATCATTGCGGTTCGTTCTAATTCTTCTTCACTGTTTTGATTTGTTTAGAAAGGAGGAGACTTTAACACTTAATTTTTAGATTTTGGATATTTAGGTTTAAATGGAAGAAGATTTGTCTTTCTGTTATGGGATTTGCTTTGTTACATGTGTTGAGAGAGGTCATGTAGTCTATCAGAGAAGAGAAATCAAGATTTGAAATAGTGTGCTCTTTTGTTTGTATGTGTGTGTAGTTGATGCAATGTAATGGGATAATTAATTTATTAGGGGTTGTATCTTATGGTATTACAGCAGTTTTTCGTTTTCTAGTGCTGATCAAGGTAGAACGAGCATGCTAGTCATGTAGAATTTCATTTGAAGAACACCAGAAGATGAGTTGATGACTCTAATCTTTTGAATTAACATTGACCTAGAATGTAATATGGTATCGTTGTCTAGGCTTTTACTTGTTACTATGGTTCATTCTTCACTTCTTGTCATCCATATAATTTCGGTGTAAAGAAGAACATTGTGATATGGATTGGCATGTATGTGTGTGTGTGTGTGTGTGTGTCTAGCTGATGCATTGGCATGAGATTATCAGAGTTGTATCCTATGATACTACAACAGTTCTTTTGTTTTGTTTTTAGTGCTGATCAAGGTAGAACGAGCATGCTAGTCACGTAGAGTCTCATGTGACGAACACCAATAGATGATCCTAGTCCTTATATTGAAAGACATTGAGTACTACCATATCATTGTTATTGTGGTTCGATCCTCACAATTTGTATCCATATAATTTCGTTGTAAAGATGAACGAAGTGTAATATGGGTTCCTGTACTGAAAATTTTTGAAGGTTGGTTTTCATGGGAAAAGATTCACCCGCTTGAAGAACGCTCATTGCCCTCTTTCTTTAACGGCAAGGTGGAAGGTCGCACTTCTGAGGTGTATAGGGAAATACGGGATTGGATCATGAAGAAGTTTCATTCCGATCCGAACACACAGATAGAAGTAAAAGACTTAGCAGAACTCGAGGTTGGAGATTCGGAAGCAAAGCAAGAGGTGATGGAGTTCTTAGACTACTGGGGCTTAATCAATTTTCACCCATTCCCATCACCAGATGCTAGTTCTATTCCCGGTGATAATGATGATTTAGGGGATAAGGAGTCTCTGCTTAACAGTTTATATCGTTTTAAAATAGATGAGCCTTCCCCTGCTCTTGTTCACAAGCCTCGTCCCACAGCACAAGCTACGCCTTCAGGGTTGTTCCCAGATCCGGTGGCTGGTGATGACTTGTTGAAGCAAGAGGGTCCAGCGGTCGAATATCACTGCAACTCCTGCTCAGCTGATTGCTCTCGCAAGCGCTACCACTGCCAGACGCAGGTGTTTTCTCTCTCTACTTTATTTTCATACCGTCCTAGTAAATTGATATTTTCTCGATCTGTTCCCCTTTGGCTTTGCATAACTGAGATAGAAACAAAACCATAATTTAACTATGGATATGTACTATCATTTTATTGTTTGTTGTAAGATTCATTCTTTCTCCTGTTTCTCAAAACTTTCAAGCTAATATTGAGGTTTCGACAGGCGGATTTTGACTTGTGTACGGAATGCTTTGACAGTGGCAAGTTCAGTTCAGATATGTCATCTTCCGACTTTATACTAATGGATTCTGCTGAAGCTCCTGGCGTTGGTAGTGGGAAGTGGACTGATCAAGAGACTCTTCTTCTCCTTGAAGGTATAGAAATCTTCAAAGATAAATGGAGTGAGATTGCAGAGCATGTTGCTACAAAAACAAAATCTCAGTGTATGCTTCATTTTCTTCAAATGCCAATCGAGGATGCATTTCTTGATCAAATCGAATTCAAAGATCCAAGTACAAAAGACGCTACAGATTTAGCTGTGTCCAAAGATGATAAATCTGTACTAAAAGATGCACCTGAAGAGACAGAGAACAAAAATTCTGTTAATGAAGTTGAAACTGTGAAGGAAGCTCCAGAAACAGAAGATGACAGTGATGGAAAAGTTCCTCAGGAATCTTCGAAGCCTGGAGATGCGAGTGAGAAAACTAATGAAGTGGAAGCCGAACAGAAAACGCCCAGGATAGAAACCGTCACTGATGGAAGATGTAAAGATGAGGCTGATGAAAACACTGCTCTGAAAGCTCTGACTGAAGCTTTTGAAGACGTTGGTTATCATATCACACCCGAAGCCTCTTTATCCTTTGCTGATTTAGGAAATCCTGTCATGGGACTGGTAAGACAGAAAATTTTCTGCAATGGGGACTGAGAGGAGATTTTGTTTTTATTCCTGAACTTCTTCCCTCACTGATCCTACACGGTTTTTCTTTTCTACAGGCAGCTTTTCTGGTGAGATTGGCTGGATATGACGTTGCTACTGCTTCAGCCCGGGCTTCCATAAAATCTCTTAAACGCAATTCTGGATTGCTGCTTGCCACACGACATTGTTTTGTTCTCGAAGATCCACCAGACAACAAGAAGAATTTAACTGAATCAAAAAGGTTTCACGTTTATTTGAATATCCGATAATGTTTTCCCGTTCTGTGTTTTTGTTCTGCTTTCAATATATCTTAAATCTGAAACTAGAAGACATTTGCAGTGTGGATGCAGTGGGGAACGATGATAGTGCCCATAAAGATGAGCAGCCTAAAGAAAAAAGCCAGAAAGCAGAAGATGTCTCCTTGAATACAGATGATCGGGAAATGACAGATGCTGATCCAGGCAAGGAAAATCAGGACTCAGTCTCTGAAGAAAAGCAGCCTGGTTCCCGAACTGAAAACTCTGCTAGAAATCCAGATTCTGAAGGACTAAAAAGATCTAGTAAGTCAGTCGCAACTGAAAATTCAGAGGAACCAGCGGATATTAGTTGTACATCGAAGGACAAATGTTCAGGAAAAGAGAACCAAAAAACTTTAAAGGATAGAAAGAAGCTTTCAAGTGAAAATAAAGACGTCTCTCAAGCAACTGTCTCCCAGTCAGCTGCAGATGCTTCGCAGCCAGAAGCATCAAAAGATGTGGAGATGAAGGATACATCACCTGCAGAGAAGGACCCTCAAGATATGGTCAAAACAGTAGGCGACGAGTTTGAACCAGCTAAGGAGAGTCCAAAGGATGTTCTTGTTATGCCAGAGTCTTCTGTTGCACAGCAGGCCATTGGATCAGCTTCTGTACCGGAAAATGGAACAGATGGTTGTCTCTCTTTCTCAGGCACATTTAAAACTGGACCTGCATTGCATGGCTCTTGTATATCTTATTTGTTTGTTGTTTAAACATTGTTTGCAGATGAAAATCCAAATAAAGAGAAGGATGTCTCTGAAGAGACAAAAGACAAACATAACAGTGATAAGCTTAAGCGCGCAGCTATCTCTGCTCTCTCAGCTGCAGCAGTAAAGGCAAAGCATCTTGTGGAGCAAGAAGAAGATCAAATCCGACAACTTTCTGGATCTTTGATAGAGAAGCAGGTAAAATATGGTTTAGGTGTATGCAGCTTTAATTCCGTTGTGGTGCAGTATCGTTCAGAGTTTGAACATGACTATGAGGGGGTTTATTTTTATGTCTAAGCAGTTACGTAAACTTGAAGCAAAACTATCTATATTCAACGACGCTGAAAGCTTGACATTGAGAGTAAGAGAGCAATTAGAGAGGTCAAGGCAACGGCTATACCATGAAAGGGCACAGATCATAGCAGCTCGACTCGGTGCCCCACCTCCAATGTCCTCAAAAGCATCACTACCAACAAACAGAATCGCTGCAAATTTTGCTCAAAGACCTCCCATGGGTATGGCCTTTCCACGCCCACCAATGCCAAGGCCTCCAGGTACATCATCATTCTCTGTTCCTAGTTCACTTGCAGTTTCAACAGCAGTGACCGGAAGCTCAGGTCCACCTCCAGGTTCAGACAATGTTTCTTCGGCTTAGTAGTTCCACATCATAGTGTTCAGATTCAACGGGGAAGCTCTTGATGTTCTATTAATAAGCCCAGGTACATCATCCCACCTTTTGTGGCGCTTGGTTCATTTTCTGGAGATTTATGTAGAAGACGGAGTTAGTTAGGGGTTGTAGACCCATCAGTCACTGTTTAATGTAACTGTGAAATGATATGGAGAGAACTGTGAATGCACTCTATTTATCGGATCGTTGAACTTTTTTGAATTGTAACTTTGATCAGAGATATATGAATCCGCATAAGGTGGGAATGTTGTATGGATCATGGTTAGTAAAGACTAAACAGTGTCCTAAAATAAGTTGCATGGTGTAACGAAGTTGGAGCCTCCCTCTTTAGGTTCCTCATTTACCCGAGAGGATCTTTTATCATCTCTTACGTAACCATTATGATCTAAACATTATCTACTTGATAAAATAAAAACTAATCATTATCTTTCTTGTAATGTTTACTAACTCCCGCGCAATGAGCTAACCGTTCTTTCTGGTTCGGTTTTGATTACATTTGTTTTTCCTCGGATAGTTACTACTCAAATCATTCTCCTCAGAACCTGCTTGCTTCTATTTTAATGAATAGTTGCTGACTTGGTGGTATACACCCTCTTCCAGTTATAATCTCTGTCCACAGAACCTCCAATCTCGAACCGGTTGGATTTTTCTTCTAGACCGGTTTGGTTCATCAAACTTCAAACGGCATACACGTAAAAGGCGAAGAGAGAGAGAGAGACTACGGTTTTTCTAGAAAGAGCAAATATAGGTAAGGTGGTAGAAGCTTTGGTCCTCCTAATTATAGTTCCTTAATCTCTTCTCCTCCGTCGTAGCTATGTCTCCAAACCCAAAAGAGAAACCATCACGTTTCCTCTCTCTTTGCAACAATCTTCTTTTCTTCACCAGCTCTTCTTGAATATCTATCTCCAAGTTCAAAATTTCAATTGTTTTTGCTTGTAACGCAAGGCTGTTGCGTCAAGGATCACCGGGGAGAAGGTTTCTCCACCGTTGAGAAACCTTTCACCAAAAGAACAAGACTTCATTATGGCTGACTCGCCAGAGACTTCACCTCCTGCCCCGGATACACCTAATGCAGAATCAAATGGGACAACATCACCGCCTATACCACCTGCTTCATCTCCACCTTCCCCTGATTCTGCTCCTCCTCCAACACCACCAGATTCTTCACCTCCGCCTGCACCACCCACGCAGGAAACCTCACCTCCTCCCTCATTGCCATCATCTCCTCCTGCTGTACCTAATCCACCACCGCAAACTCCACAGAATCCTTCTCCACCTTCTCCTGAAGGCTCATCTCCTGTAACGCCACCTGCACCGCCTCAAACACCGTCTATCCAATCACCTCCTTTACCAAGACCATCTCCTCCTTCACCTGCTGCCAATGATGACCGTAACAGAACCAAGGGTAACAACAGAGACGGTTCCACACCGTCTCCACCGTCTGGAAACAGAGGTTCCAGTGACGGTGGCTCACCTTCACCGCCTCGCCCAATAAGCCCTCCACGGAATAGTGGAGATTCAGACACGGCATTACCACCAGGGGAACATCAGCACCAACCCAACATTGGATTGATTATTGGAGTCATTGTAGGAGCAGGGCTATTGCTTCTACTTCTAATGTTTATTTGCCTCTGTTGCTACAAGAGGAGTAAGAAGAAACGTGCTCCTCAAGTCAACCACATGCACTATTACAACAATAACACTCCCTTTGGAGCTCCCAATGGTAATCAAATTTTTAAACACAATCAATGTTTAAGCCCTTATTGTCTAGTGATTTATACTTGTTCGTTACGTTTCCTACCTTCCAACTTAAAACAATTGGTTCCCCTCATATATTAGTAATGTCGAAACTTTCAATGTGGAAGCTTATATTCACATATAGTTCCATCTTGAGAACTTGGTATGTGTAAAAGGATTTAGACTTTTTATAGTCTAATGTAGTTGTTGCATATGTAGGTAATGGTGGTTATTACAACAATGGAACACCTCAAGAACATGTAGTGAACATGGATAACCAAGGAGGAGGAAACTGGGGGGGCCAACAACAACCTGTGTCCGGTCCTCTTAGCGACAGCTCTTACTTAACCGTACCGTCGCCTCCAGCTGCCACTCTTGGTCACAACCAAAGCACTTTCACCTACGATGAACTCTCCCTTGCAACAGAAGGTTTCTCTGAGTCAAATCTGCTAGGACAAGGAGGATTTGGGTATGTTCATAAAGGGGTTTTACCCAGTGGCAAAGAAGTTGCAGTGAAGAGTCTTAAAGTTGGAAGTGGACAAGGAGAACGTGAGTTTCAAGCAGAGGTTGAGATCATCAGCCGTGTCCATCATCGTCATCTTGTCTCTCTTGTTGGATATTGCATCTCTGGTGGTCAAAGGCTATTGGTTTATGAGTTTTTACCTAATAACACTCTTGAATTCCATCTTCATGGTACATTCCTCTAACAGAATCATCACCTTTTTAAGAGTATGATGTCTCTTTTAACAATAACATGATTGAAATTTTTAGGAAAGGGTCGTCCAGTATTGGATTGGCATATAAGAGTGAAGATTGCATTAGGATCAGCTAGAGGTCTCGCATATTTGCACGAAGACTGTAAGAAAATCTTTTGATTTCACATTGATAGTTTCTACCTCGCTCTCTTTAAGAAACTAAGCATTGTATATATTTAGGTCATCCTCGCATTATCCATAGAGATATCAAAGCTGCAAATATACTTCTGGATTTCAGTTTTGAAACTCAGGTATATTACTTTCATTTTCATCGTATTCAAACCAATGTGGATGTTATGTATGATTATGTTGTGTTTATAGGTTGCAGATTTCGGATTAGCTAAGCTATCTCAAGACAACTATACTCATGTCTCCACTCGTGTCATGGGGACTTTTGGGTAAATAGCTTTGGACTCTGTTTTCTTGTAGGGCACGTTTCCACTCTGTTTAACATTTTCTTTGGGTCCAGATACTTAGCTCCAGAGTATGCGTCAAGTGGAAAGTTATCAGACAAATCTGATGTTTTCTCCTTTGGGGTAATGCTTCTTGAGCTCATAACCGGACGACCTCCAGTGGATCTAACCGGAGAAATGGAAGACAGCTTAGTAGATTGGGTAAGTCGGTCTACTCTTCGGTTTACTTGTTTAATCCACAACAAAAGAACCTAATGTTGTTATTATTGTGTGTTGTGCAGGCAAGGCCTTTGTGTTCGAAAGCAGCTCAAGATGGAGATTACAGCCAGTTAGCAGATCCACGTCTAGAGACAAATTATGATCAACAAGAGATGGTTAGAATGGCTTCTTGTGCAGCTGCAGCTATCAGACACTCAGCAAGAAGACGTCCTAAGATGAGCCAGGTAACTTGTTAATCAAACACAATCTTGATGATAACTATGTCATGCTTATGAATGTTGGAACATGTGAAGATTGTAAGAGCACTAGAAGGAGATATGTCAATAGAGGATCTAAGCGAAGGAGGAAGAGCAGCACAGAACACGTATTTGAGCCCTGGAAGTGGGAGCTCGGAGTATGACACGAGATCGTACAGTGCAGACATGAAAAAGTTTAGGAAGTTGGCATTAGAGAGTAAAGAGTATCAAACAAATGAGTATGGTTTGAATCCTTCTACTTCAACTAGTGAAGAGATGGATAGAGGTTCAGTGAAGCCCAGTCCTCAAATTTAAAAACACTAACACACTTCTCATATCTTCCCTTTCATCTCTTTTGCTAAGGCTTTTGTTCCTTTTGTATGTTTCATTCATTCTGCGTCAAGGAATTGCAGTTTCAAAAACTTAGAAACAAATGTATGATGTTTGTTTAGAACCAGAGAGACTAGTGTGTGTTTTGTCAGAAACGTATAACACAAAGCCTTGAGCCATAAAGTTATGGTTTAGTGGTGGATAAGCAGAATCAAGATTTTTATTATATTGTTTATCGTTCTTGTATTAACTAATAAGTAATAACAATCTACAGTATATCTGACTATCTATTTAAACTCTAAAATCATGGATGTCTCTTATGGGACTAAACATTAGAGGTATGAAATTAGGAGTTGATTAATATGTTTCTGAGATTTGAGTCCAAGCAACATACCTACAAAGAAAACATATTTAGATAAAAGCAACTCAATGTTTATTCTGAAGTACGTTTTTCAGGCTACCATTCACGGATTGTGGCTGGAAAGAAATGGAAGAAGACATGGTAATCCGCCTCTGCTTCCTAGTATTCTGATGAGAAACATTGATAGAAGTATTCGTAATAGGTTCTCTTCTGTCCAGAGATTTGTGGGAAATGAGATGGAGGGAGGTCTACAACTTTGGTTTGCCACAAGAATAAGAATGAATTAGAGAAGAAGTTATTCTTGTAAAAGTTGTTTTGTTCTAAACTCTGTTTTTAGAAGAAGATTGCATTGTAAAGTGCCCAAAGGATTTTTTTGAATAAAATTTAACATTTATTCAAAAAAAAAGTAAAATCTGTCGTGAATTCTAGAAAGTGTATCCAATCTTTGAGTTTCTTGAATTTTTAGATTATTTTATTATATAAAACTTGATTTTTGAAAGTTGTTAATTAATACGATCGCGACATGTGTTAAAAATGTGATATAAATCTCTTTTGTTTAGAATTCAAATATTAATCTGAGTTTAAGGGAGAAGAGTCTGAGCTTGATCTACTCTTCTCTCACTAACTAAATTTAGCAGTGAATGATGGTGCTATCGTTGTCATAGAATGGTTGTTTCTTCACCGAGTTGCGCAAATTCTAGGGAAACTTGATATAGCACTAGCTGCTTGGGTAAGAAAGCTCGTCACTTTGTGTTATTAAGTTTGAAGTCAACTATAAACATTTCAAACTCATTAGAAAACTTCTAAATTTTTAACAAATTTAAAAATACTTTAAGAAATGACAAATTTAATAATATTAAAATTTAAAATGAGTTTATAAAATTAATGTTTGAATAATAATAAATTTATCCTTTTAGTTAAAACCACCTCAAACTCTTAGTTGGATAAAAATTAAATTATATTTTAGTTACTAATTGTGTAGAAAATATGTCCAATTTTTGTATATAATCTAGTCGTTGACGATAAAAATGTCTATAACAATAGAAAAAATCCTGTTAATTCAAAGATTTTTTTTTCTCATGCTTAATGACCACAAAAAGCATATGCAAACAAAAAGTGAAAAGACAATTATACATAATACATACGACATTCACATGTTTGTTATAAAGAATCAATATTGCTTTGCAAAAACTAAACATTGGGAGAAACAAATAGACTGTTTTTCCTCTCTTCGTTAGGTATTTGTACCAATGTTTCCGACGAGTAGTTGTTGTAGATTTAGTGGTGGCAGATTATCCGTTTCACCGTCTTTTTCAGCTTTGTCATTGTCAGATTTTCCGTTTATAGTGATTCAGTTCAGCAGTCTATCTATTCATGTCGATTTTAGATTTTTTTTAGAATTCAAATATTAATCTAAAACTTGTTTTTGGACCGGGTCGATCCATATTGAATTTTTAAATAATGTGTATTTGAATAATCAAATAAATTGTGAAATATCAACGTTTAGAAAATAAAAAATAAAGAGATAACATATAAAAATTATGAAATCTGTTGAAATTTTTATTGTAAGTTGGACATGAGTTTTCGGATTCTAGTCTTATTTTAAAACAAAGATGTTTAAATCCCAATAAACTAGTTAGATAATGATTATTATTATTTAAATAATAAATTAATCTATCTTTACAATAAGATTTACAAAAAAAAAATATATTTTTAATGCTTTTTAAAGCTTAAAAAAAGAAAAAAAGTTCCGTGGCCGAGATTGCCGCTTCTGCACATTTCGGGGGCCTTACTGTATAAATTCAAATTCTCTTTTAAGTCTATTAAGTTGTAACCGATACTATCATGTAAAGCCCATTGGGCTTAACAATGAAAAGTTAGCCGATAAAAAAAGATTATCTTCTCTTTCGATCTCTCACAGTGTTAAGACTCAAAAAAAAACATACGAGATCCTTCCTCCTTCTTCCTCTATTTGCGTTTCGACTGTTTCGCATCTGTAGCGAGAGATCTGAGAAGTGACCGGGTAGTATTCAATCGGTAGATCAGCAATGGCGCAACCTTTCGTTAAGAAAGACGATGATCACGACGATGAGTGTACGTCCTCCGTTCTTCTTTGATTTTATCTCCGAATTAGATCAGATTTGAAGATTCTGTTAGATCTATGCGATTCTTGATATATCGCTTGATTTGGTTGTGTAGATCTACAATTACGCGAGACTATTGTGTTTAGTGTGGTTCTGTTACCACATTCGATCCGTTTTTTAATTTTTTTTTGTTGTTGTTGTTGTTGGTGGATCAGTGGAGTATTCTCCATTCATGGGAATCGAGAAGGGAGCGGTACTTCAAGAAGCGAGAGTCTTTAATGACTCTCAGGTTGATCCTCGAAGATGCTCTCAGGTCATCACCAAGCTTCTTTATTTGCTTAACCAAGGAGAGTCCTTCACCAAGGTCTGTTTCACCTTCATGTGTGTAGTTTCTTTTAATATCATAGCACGTATATCATGTTTCCTAACTTTTATCCGGTTTCATATGCAGGTTGAAGCTACGGGAGTTTTCTTCTCAGTCACAAAGCTTTTCCAGTCAAACGACACTGGCTTGAGGAGAATGGTCTACTTGATCATTAAGGAGTTATCTCCATCTTCAGATGAGGTTTGCCATCTTTACTCAATTTTTAATATGAAAATTTTATTGTAGGTAATGTTTCTTATGAGTTGTTTGGTGTTTCTCTTATAGGTTTTTATTGTAACGAGCTCACTTATGAAGGACATGAACAGTAAGACTGATATGTATCGTGCCAATGCTATCCGTGTCCTCTGCCGGATTATAGAGGGAACCCTTCTCACTCAGATTGAGCGATACTTGAAGCAAGCTATCGTGGATAAGAATCCCGTTGTTTCTAGTGCTGCTTTAGTCAGTGGGCTTCACTTGCTAAAGGTACCTTTCTACACACCCAAATTGTTTTCTTGTTTCGTATTTGTTTGGTTATGCTTATATTCTTTTATTGCTGTTTACAGACAAACCCGGAAATTGTTAAGAGATGGACCAATGAGGTTCAAGAAGGTATTCAATCTAGATCGGCACTCGTTCAGTTTCATGCCCTTGCTTTGCTCCATCAAGTAAGTCTGCTGTATTGATGTTACCCGAAGTAAATTGGTTTATGTTTCTGTTATTTGTTCAATTAAACCGCCACTAGGAATAAGCATCTTGACAATTGATTTGTTACTATGATCAATCATCATGTTCAGATACGCCAAAATGATCGCTTGGCTGTTAGCAAGCTGGTTGGTAGCTTGACCAGAGGATCTGTTCGCTCTCCCCTGGCTCAGTGTCTTTTGATACGCTACACCAGTCAGGTTAGTTCTCTACGCCTATTGATTATATGACATGTGGGTCAAAGTAATTGTGTTATGTAGCTCTAGTTTCTATTGTTCAGGTTATCCGTGATATGGCCAACCATGGTCAGTCTGGAGAACGTCCGTTCTATGAATTTCTGGAGAGTTGTCTGCGCCATAAGGCAGAAATGGTGATCCTTGAGGCTGCCAGGGCGATCACTGAGCTTGATGGTGTGACAAGCAGAGAATTGACTCCAGCTATCACTGTTCTCCAGCTCTTTTTGAGTTCCCCCAGACCAGTGTTGAGATTTGCTGCTGTCCGAACTCTGAACAAGGTTTACATTACTTTCTTAGATCCAAATCTTTATAAACAACTTTTTCAACTCTTTTCTTTGTATATTGAAACACACCGAAAGGATCTTATATTTTGCTAGATAACTTCATCATATCCTTTCCATCAAGGACAAAAAGATGTTCCACTGTTCACTAAACGCAAGTTTGACTCACAGGTTTCAATGACTCATCCTATGGCTGTCACCAACTGCAACATTGATATGGAGAGTTTAATTTCTGACCAGAACAGAAGCATTGCTACACTCGCAATCACCACTCTCCTGAAAACAGGGAACGAATCAAGTGTAGAACGCTTGATGAAGCAAATAACTATGTTTATGTCAGATATTGCTGATGAGTTCAAAATTGTGGTCGTGGAAGCAATAAGATCGTTGTGTGTTAAATTTCCGCTCAAGTACAGATCCCTGTAAGTAAAGTTCTACGGTCTGTTATATTTACTTTTGGTCTCTACCCTTAAATGGAGTGGTGATTTCATAGCATTGTGGCTTATGAATAATTTGTGTCACCTTATCATTTACAGGATGACCTTCTTAAGCAACATTCTTAGGGAAGAAGGTGGATTTGAGTATAAAAGAGCAATAGTAGATTCTATTGTGACCATTATCAGAGATATCCCTGATGCAAAGGAAAGTGGATTGCTTCATCTTTGTGAATTCATTGAAGATTGTGAATTCACATATCTTTCAACACAGGTAGATTATCGTCTCCATGATCCACCTGGTGTTGCAAATACAATTCAAATCCGTTTTATATCCGGCAATTTCCTGCCTCTTTTGTTACAATTAATCGATCATTGTGTTTTCTTGTGCTATGGCTGAGTAGTCGTGGAGTTCTAGACTCTTTTCCATATGTTGTTCTTTTACATATGTTGTTTTTAAATGTGTTTTGTCGCACAGATCCTTCATTTTCTGGGAATTGAAGGGCCCAAAACCTCAGATCCAAGCAAGTATATACGATATATTTATAATCGTGTGCATCTGGAAAATGCCACTGTCCGAGCTGCTGCGGTTTCGACACTTGCAAAGTTTGGGTTTATGGTTGAATCCTTGAAGGTATGTAAAGTTCTATTATTAACTTTTATATTCATTTTTTCTTCCATGGCTGATTGTATTTGTATGTTTGGCAGCCCAGGATTACCGTTCTGTTGATGCGCTGCATCTATGACAGTGATGATGAGGTGCGTTCCTAGTTAGTCTAGAAAATCTGCCTTCAATTGGTTGCAGTATCTGTGCGTTTCTGTTTCTGTCTGCTATTTGTGTACCCTTGAGCCTGTTGCATCATTACACACACATGTTTGTCTTGACCAATATTGTCTGGGGAGATAGATGCAAATTGTTAGTTGATTTGATCATGGGTTACGACCTCTTTTTATTTTAAGGTACGTGATAGAGCAACATTATTTTTGAGCGTCCTTGGTGGTGATGGTACTCTTGACACCGACAAAGATAGCAAGGAGTTTCTATTTGGTTCTCTGGAGGTTCCTCTAGCCAACATGGAAACTAGTCTGAAGAATTATGTGAGTATCATCATTTTTCGTTTTCGTAGGCGCTTATTACATCAGTTGTCTTATATCTTTGATCCTGCAGGATCCCTCTGAAGAAGCTTTTGATATCAACTCTGTGCCTAAGGAAGTAAAATCCCAGCCCCTTGCAGAGAAGAAGGCCCAAGGTAAAAAGCCCACTGGTCTGGGTGCGCCACCAGCTGCACCTGCTTCTGGTTTTGAAGGCTATGAAAGACTTCTCTCATCTATTCCAGAGTTTGCCGCCTTTGGAAAACTTTTCAAGGTTAGGGCTGTGAACTTTTTTTTTGTTTAAATCTAATTTCACCAGCTTACCTTGATTGCTTTAACTTGTACTTTCTTTTTCAGTCTTCTTCGCCTGTGGAGCTAACTGAGGCAGAAACAGAATACTCCGTCAATGTTGTAAAGCATATATTTGACAATCATGTGGTGTTTCAGTACAACTGCACTAACACAATACCAGAGCAGTTGTTGGAGAGGGTACTGATCATTTGTCTAGAACATTGGTGGAAAGCATATTGTATGGCTTCTTTCCTCATGGCATGAGTTGTTTTGTAGGTCAATGTCATAGTAGATGCTTCAGAAGCAGAGGAGTTCAGTGAAGTAACTTCAAAGGCACTAAACTCGCTTCCTTATGATTCGCCTGGTCAAGCTTTTGTTGCTTTTGAGAAGCCAGCAGGTGTCCCTGCTTTTGGAAAGTTTTCCAACACATTGACTTTTGTTGTTAAGGAGGTACATGTTGCTTTTCATTTCCATCTTCTTGTGATTTATTTATCGTAAGGTAAAAAGGATAATAAGATGACTAATCTGTTTGTGCGTTACAAATGGGTTTGTAACATAGGTTGACCCAAGCACAGGGGAAGCAGAGGATGATGGGGTGGAAGATGAGTACCAGCTGGAGGATCTTGAGGTTGTATCTGCAGATTACATGGTGAAAGTGAGTGTCTCCAACTTTAGGAATGCATGGGAAAGCATGAATGAAGAAGATGAGCACGTAGACGAATACGGCCTTGGCCAAAGAGAGAGTTTGGGAGAAGCTATAAAGGCTGTCATCGATCTTCTTGGCATGCAGCCTTGTGAGGTGAGTCTCTTTTTACTGCTTTTTCTTCCTGTCGTTCCCGGTTTGGTGTGATAACATGAAAACTGACACTTGGAGAAACAAAATCTGCAGGGGACGGAGACAGTTCCGAGCAATGCAAGGTCACACACTTGCTTACTGTCAGGTGTGTACATAGGGAACGTGAAAGTGTTAGTGAGGGCACAGTTTGGGATGGACAGTGCAAGGGAGATTGCAATGAAACTAGCGGTTAGAGCAGAGGATGTCTCTGTCGCTGAGGCCATTCACGAGATTGTTGCCAACGGCTAAAACTTCCGAGAGATCACCTCTCACGTACCTACTACAAGTACGAAAGAGTGTTGCTATAAGTACGAGACCATCAATAAACAAAGTATTTTCTTCATGTTGTTGAGTTTTTCCTTTTATTATCTATTGGTCTTCAGAATGATCTGTGTTTGAAGTGCAGGCTAGACTCGAGATTTTAAGCAAATGTTGAATGAATAAACTAGGCACACTAAGAACACGAAGTTGCATATTAATTTGTTAGCTATATTCTCAGAATCTGAAACATTATATATTCTACATTATTAATTATTCAACATGCTTTCTCAGGCCATCATATTTCTCATGTTTTGTTGCGATCAACCGTTCAGCACCCTACTTAGTAGATTGCTCTTTAGGTTACATAGTAGTTAAATCTGGAATCAAATTTCAAATAAGGTCAACTTTTTATCAAATTATATAATTTTATCCTGCCAAGTAACAAATTTTATTTATCTTTTATAACAATTAGATTTATTATTAAGAAACTGTATTTTTATTTGGTTTAACCGGTTTAATTTTTTTGGTTCCTATTAAACCAGTTTAAACCATGATATAGGGATAACTAAGTTTAAAACTTTTAATTCAGGAAGAAACACATTTACAATTTTCAATTCATGAAAATCTGGAATGAAATCATAGTTTGGTAGAGATCTGATGCTATATGATAGTTATTGTGGAGAAATATATCGTGGACCCGAAAATATTTGATCCTTCTAACACAGCTCCACTATATCAAAATCAAAACATCTTCTCAACTACAAAATATATTAACCAAAACCACAATAACTAGAGATGAGCTGAGACAATTCTTTAGTTTTTGTTTCTTCATACCACTCTCATTTGCTCTCCAAACGCCTATATTTGTGTAATTCAATAAAACACACACAAAGCCAATAATATTTCCTATTTAAGTTCTATCTCATTCAGATTATAAATTGATATGCTAATTAGAGGGTCACTACTAACCTTATGATTTGAATCCCAACTTCCAGTACACAAGGCACTTCCATCTGCTAACATCTCCAAACAACTTCTATGATTCATGTGTGAGTCTTTAAGTTCCCCCGAATCCAATACAACCTGCAAGAGAATCACACAATCACAATAAGCTAAAACAACTCCCACCACTTAGTACTCAGTATTTAATTAAGCTTTACCGCTCTGATGAAAATATCCCAAATGTAGCAGGTGTTGTTATTAGCATAGCCAGCGAAAAGAAGCCTCCCCAAGGCAGAGAATGCGATGGAGGTCACAAGTACGTCACCATCACCTTGTGGCTGATACACCTGGAGTTGATGACCAGTCCTAATGTCATAAAACCTGCATGTTCATCCCTGATCCAGTCCCTAATCTATACCCATCCGGAAAGAACTTGACAGTATTCACATCTCCTTTGTGCCCATGTAACGTCTGCACTGCTCTGTTTGCAGCACGAGTGTCCCACAAGCGTGCAGTGGTATCACATGAATCCAGTTGAGTTTGATTCGCAGATTGAGACACTGGAGTAAATGGAGCACAGTAGGTGTATAAGGCCATGAGTTTAGCTGCATTCCAATATACTTTATCCATACTAACTTTATACACAAATCAACTAAACTCCTCATCCACTAGACCAAAACTTAAGTTTCCTACCACAAATCTATATAGGTATATTAATTACCCTCCGATTTCATATATACTTTGATCCAACATCTAAACTCAGAATGCAAATATTATTTATGAGTTCGGATCGAAAATAGGTTATAGTCAAAGTTATAAAATCAAACCCGTAATCAAAATATTATTAACCAAACCTGACTGGGACATATACAGAACTTAAACTGGACCTATGAAACTAAACCGAAAAAATTTGAACCCGAACACCTACGCCTAAGACGGTTACTAGGTTTGCCAAAGATATGCTACTTTAGAAACCGTATCAAACAAACTGATTCCAATAAAGCAACCCACATGGACGTAACATCAATACCTTAGTACATCAGCAATATGTCCAGACTGAAACTCGCCGCCAAACACATAAGTTTTAATACTGGTAGTAACATTCCACTTGACACATGTTTGATCACCTGAACTGGTAATCAAATGAGCATCCTCAGCATGAAACGTAAACATTGTTTCCACTGCGCATTCTTGAAACTGGCACAGTTCCGTCCTTATCAGCGGTCGAGCTAAGATTGAAGATATAACAAACACTGTCCAACAATTCACCACACGCAACCGTCTGACCATTTGGAGAGAAGGCACATGTCATAACCCATGTACAAGGGAGTTTGACTGCATGAGTTTTCAGACTCGTTAGAGGGTTCCACTCGATTAATATACCGTCTTGAGATGCACTGACGATACAGTTACTCTCTGGCGTCCAGTCCAGTGAAAGAACCTATGAAGGTAAAGTTACAAGCTTCCTCATTTACTTGATAAGATTAAACTTATCACTCACCTTTCCTGTGAGTCCTTGAAGAGTACGACAACAAATTAAATCCGTTGCTCCGAGTTTCACCGGAGAACGTCTTTGCGCTGCCGTGTACTTGGCCACTGCCATGATTCACAATCACAGAGNGTCCAGTCCAGTGAAAGAACCTATGAAGGTAAAGTTACAAGCTTCCTCATTTACTTGATAAGATTAAACTTATCACTCACCTTTCCTGTGAGTCCTTGAAGAGTACGACAACAAATTAAATCCGTTGCTCCGAGTTTCACCGGAGAACGTCTTTGCGCTGCCGTGTACTTGGCCACTGCCATGATTCACAATCACAGAGAAAGCAAAACAGATCTTAAAGGAAGATATCATGAACCATGATAGATAGTTTGTGAGAAACAGAAGCAAGGAACCATTGGTATCGAGCAGCTGAAAGTGCCTCTGTATAAGTCCATAACGAAGATTATCAACGGTCTCTGTAACGACGGCATATTGTTCTTTGAGCTTGGAGACAGACATTCTCGATTTAGAGTTGGATTTCTTTTCCGTCACCATTCAAAGAACTAGTAAAAGTGGATTTTAGGGTATTACGTGGGAAAGGCGGATGGGGAGATGAGGAGTTGAAGCATTCAGACATGATTCGTGTTATTTTTGTTGATGTCTCTGATCTGATAGAAAGACAACAATTGACTGCTCCTACTTGGGATAATAACAGTGGACCAACCACATCGTGGTGGTCTAGTGATTTCCTTTAGGCGAGGAATTACCGTCCCAAGTCAAAGATCGATTCACTTCAAAGGTGAAGTTATTAGTTTCATATATGGTCACGCGGATATGGATTATTGTTTTCGATCCATTTAAATGCCGATGAGAGAATTTATCTATGGGTTATATCTCTACCTGAGATTAGGTCTACGCCTTTTAGTAGATTTGGGTTTAATTTAAGTTAAAAAAAAAACAGTGGACCTCATTTACAATGCGGAAACGACGTGGGTCCTTGGCCATTTGTTCCTTTACCGTTACTTCTTTGTGATATCGGTTCCGGTGATTTCATAATTTGCAGCTCAATTACATACTACTGTTATGTTGACTAACATCTTCCATTAGTAGCATTTCTTTATCCCAAAAAATTGATATAGTTTTCCTCTATATTTCTAACTACAACGGTCGCATGATTTGCAAAACAAAACCAAAAAAGTTAAATAATATCATATAAGAGCTTGCTAGGAACAACTTTTTCTATCCATGATAATTGTTCACATTTTCATCAGCAATAGCTCAGAAAAAGTATGAGCGCCCACAAAAATAAATCAAATCAAATCCAAAGCCCCAGCCCCAAAGACGAACAAAAGACGAGATGATCAAGATCACAACAAACAAAACAAAAGAACATCCAATCCCAAAAAATTGGTGGATAGAGACAGAACCAAAAAAGAAAAAAACAAATAGATTATTCTCTATTACAATCAGAAGAAACCAAGTTGAAAAGAAGACCTCATATTTAAGCAAAAACCCCAAACTGAACAGAGATTCCTCTTTACTTAGGCACCTGAGTGAGAGACCGGTGTTGTCTCGAACTTCCCTTCAGTGAACAAATGGTTGTACTGTTGAGGCAGTGCATGTTCCACCTACATTATTGTATAACAGTGTCATTTCACTCAAGACATACACACAATTTGCCTGGTTACAAGAAACTTGTAACCAACAACTTATTAATTTTGGTATCCCACACAGTAACTAGACTCTTGACATATTCCTTTGCTTCATGTATAAATCGCAGGAATACAATGAAATAAACACATTTTCATGGTTACAAAGAGAGGAAAGACATACCCAATCTCCATCAGGAGAAGCACCAGGGACCATTACATTGATCTCACTCGACTTAGCTGTTGTTATCGCTGTCTGCAACGAGTCTTTGTTTAGATATAACTGACAGCCAGTTGTGTTGTCCACAGAGACTGTGGGAGCTGAACCCTATAAGTCATAGATGAAGTATAGACACAGCAAGAGCATCAGTGTTCACGGAAAAAGTGCAGAAGTTATAACTACAACATATGTTTTTGGCCATTGTGATAGAAAACATACCTGACATTGTACTTCCACGTTGCTGCAATTCACAATCTCAAATGCAGCAACAACATCCTACACAGACAAATTAGATTTTTACAATACTAGAAATCACATAACTATATACAGTAAGAATGCAAGAGGAAACAGTATTCTTCCACTCACCGTGAAGACAACACCCATTTTGGTGCATTTGTCAATGGTTATGTTATTGACTTTGCCTACAGATTATGGAACAATGGTAAAGTAATCAAACAATTTTTTTAGCAGATATACAGCTTTTACGGTGAAACTGAAATGACGCAAAGTTACCTTGTATCTGCAAGACAGAATCTTTGCAACCAAATACATACACAGACTGTTTGGAATCACACTCGCTGATAACCAAGTCCTTCCTCCCAATTTGGTTCTCAACAGCCCACCTAATAATTCAGTAGAAGCCAATTTATACCATAGTTTGAATTTGCACCATATAGTTAATTATTTGTTAGTAAAAACCCACTTGCGACCCATTTGAAGTTCCATTTTCGGTGGTCCAGTTTTCGAAACGGCTGGTTTAGTGGAACGAGTTTCCTTCTCAATGGCACTCACTGCTCCGGATCTATCAGCACGGTTCTTTGTTTTCATATCATCCGTCACCTTTTTAAGACCTGCAAAATCAAAGAAGGAATAATAAGCTACTTGTGATTCACATTCCAAAGTTGCAGAAATATGAAGACAGACGCAAATTCAAACGTACCTGAGGTGACAGAACCTGAGCTGAGCTGCTGGAAAACAGCAGACATCCCTTGCTTCTGGTTCGACGATGATGATGGCTTTAAAGATTCAGAACTGAAGAGCGGTGCTCGGGGAGGAGCAGGAGCACCAGGTGGACCCTTTGCAGGAGCACTAACAGGCTTCCCTGATGCATTCCATACAGGTCCCAAGGCGTAATGACTTTTAACATAATCCCTTAAACCAGGTAAGTAAAGCTCTTTCAAGGCTTTAGCCCATTCCACATGATTAGCGTCTTTGTTACGGTATTCCACCAAAACCTGAAGAAGAACACATAATATACAAGGAGCATCAAACAGAAATTCAAGCTTATACAAACTGAATAAGCAATTGTTTTCCAAAAATATTTAAACATATAAAAGCATAGAAAGAGATTGAAGATTTTGGCATATCAACCTTATTGCTGTAAAACTCAGCCATCTGCCAACTTTCTTCCACATGAGCTATTGGCATACTCATACCTTTACAAGGAAAAAGTAAAATCAAATCACAATCATTCACAGTTAACTATCACCAGAAAATATTAAAATCCAACACAATGTCTCTGCTCACCACAATCTTTCCCAGTGAAAGCAATCCAAGCCAATGCAGATAAACTATCAGAAGCAGCCTTAAGGTGATTAAAGTAATCATTCCTCTTTCCTTGAGTCATCACATCAGCTTTCATCGTCACATCGTTCAACGGCTTGAGAAATCCAGCCAATCCAGCCATATCAGGCTTCTGCTCAAATCAAAATCAAAATCAAAATCAAAATCAAAATCAAAATCAAAATCAAAATCAAATCCAAAGAATCGATTACAGCTTAGTATAGAAGAGGATCATCTATTCCCGTTTACCTGAGTTTGCTTGATGCGAACAAGCAGATCCTTCTGCGCAGCGAACGCTTCGGCGACGATCTTCGTCACGTCGAGAACAGGTCCACCGATCTTCTCAGCCGCGGTGAGAATCCTACCTACGCATTGCGNTCAAAATCAAAATCAAATCCAAAGAATCGATTACAGCTTAGTATAGAAGAGGATCATCTATTCCCGTTTACCTGAGTTTGCTTGATGCGAACAAGCAGATCCTTCTGCGCAGCGAACGCTTCGGCGACGATCTTCGTCACGTCGAGAACAGGTCCACCGATCTTCTCAGCCGCGGTGAGAATCCTACCTACGCATTGCGTAATCAGATCTTCGTAACCATAAAATTTTGATTACTGATTTTATACCAAACATACTTTAAATAAAAACAAATCCTAATTATATAATTTTTAATTATAAAAAATTTTCGTGATTTTCAAGCGCGAGTCAAAATCTAGTTTTATAATTAAAAAAAAAGGAAAAAAGGAAAAAAGTGAAGGGATGTACCTTAATTAAGGTCTAGAAGGAACGTTCCTTCTATCTCTCTCCCTTGCTTTTTCATCTTTTGTTTCTATCTCTCTCTCTTTCTGTTTTTTTCTCTCTAGTCCATTTAATTTATTTCATTATGGTCCACTTAAGAGATCTTTAAAAAACTTTTAACAATAAACAATGTCTAAGCAAATTTACTTCTTAAATAATAGTATAGATTAACTTCTTGGAATAAACCGGGCTCTTTGACACAATTAACAAGTCTTTTAGGATCTGATTGTAAAATAACATTCTTAAGAATTAAACTTATTCCAGTGATCTTATCCAGACATTCTACACATTTGTTTACTGATATTCAGGTATAAACTTGAGGAAATACTCATTCCCGAGAAACACTGATCCTATAATTAGTCAGAGTCCATGTCGGTTTAGCCTATCATTGCTATGTACATAAATTCTCTTAAATTTAGTACACATGTGTCATATTTAGGCCTATTTATTTTTCCAGCACAATTTAAAAGTATAAACTAATAAGAAAAATTTGGTCAAGAAGATCTAATTAGAGACCGAAATCTAGAGATTATAAACAAGGATTTTTTTTTGACAAAAAAATAGACAATGAATTTATGACGTTAAGATACAATATTTCTATAGTTTTTTTTTGTTTTTTAATGTGAAAAGCATTACTTTTATCGAAATACATCTAGTGTATAATATGTTTTTTTTTTACTTTTTCATCACAATACTTTCCTATTTTTTGGCACCTTTCATCGGACTACTGATTTATTTCAATGTGTATGCATGCATGAGCATGAGTATACACATGTCTTTAAAAATGCATGTAAAGTGTAACGGACCACAAAAGAGGATCCATACAAATACATCTCATCACTTCCTACACTATTCTCCGACACACACACTGAGCGATGACGTCCGTTAACGCAAAGCTCCTTTACCATTACGTCATAACCAACTTTTTCAACCTTTGCTTCTTCCCGTTAACGGCGATCGTCGCCGGAAAAGCCTATCGGCTCACCATAGACGATCTTCACAACTTATACTATTCCTATCTCCAACACAACCTCATAACCATAGCTCCACTCTTTGCCTTCACCGTTTTCGGTTCGGTTCTCTACATCGTAACCCGGCCCAAACCGGTTTACCTCGTTGAGTACTCATGCTACCTTCCACCAACGCATTGTAGATCAAGTATCTCCAAGGTCATGGATATATTTTATGAAGTAAGAAAAGCTGATCCTCCTCGTAACGGGACGTGCGATGATTCATCGTGGCTTGAATTCTTGAGGAAGATTCAAGAACGTTCCGGTCTAGGAGATGAAACACACGGACCCGAGGGACTGCTTCAGGTCCCTCCCCGGAAGACTTTTGCGGCGGCGCGTGAAGAGACGGAGAAAGTAATCATCGGTGCGCTGGAAAATCTATTCAAGAACACCAAAGTTAACCCTAAAGATATAGGTATACTTGTGGTGAATTCAAGCATGTTTAATCCGACTCCTTCCCTCTCAGCGATGGTCGTAAATACTTTCAAGCTCAGAAGCAATGTGAGAAGCTTTAATCTCGGTGGCATGGGTTGTAGTGCTGGTGTTATAGCTATTGACTTGGCTAAGGACTTGTTGCATGTCCATAAAAACACGTATGCTCTTGTGGTGAGTACAGAGAATATCACGTATAACATTTATGCTGGTGATAATAGATCCATGATGGTTTCAAACTGCTTGTTCCGTGTTGGTGGGGCCGCGATTTTGCTCTCCAACAAGCCTAGAGATCGTAGACGGTCCAAGTACGAGCTAGTTCACACGGTTCGAACCCATACCGGAGCTGATGACAAGTCTTTTCGTTGCGTGCAACAAGGAGACGATGAGAGCGGTAAAACCGGAGTGAGTTTGTCCAAGGATATAACCGATGTTGCTGGAAGAACGGTTAAGAAGAACATAGCAACGTTGGGTCCGTTGATTCTTCCTTTAAGCGAGAAACTTCTTTTTTTCGTTACCTTTATGGCCAAGAAACTTTTCAAAGATAAAGTTAAGCATTACTACGTCCCGGATTTCAAGCTTGCTATTGATCATTTTTGTATACATGCTGGAGGCAGAGCAGTGATCGATGTGCTAGAGAAGAATCTAGGCCTAGCACCGATCGATGTGGAGGCATCAAGATCAACGTTGCATAGATTTGGTAACACTTCTTCTAGCTCAATATGGTATGAATTAGCATACATAGAAGCAAAAGGAAGGATGAAGAAAGGTAATAAAGTTTGGCAGATTGCTCTAGGATCAGGGTTTAAGTGTAACAGTGCAGTTTGGATGGCTCTAAGCAATGTCAAGGCTTCCACAAATAGTCCTTGGGAACATTGCATCGATAGATATCCGGTTAATATTGATTCTGATTCAGCTAAGTCAGAGACTCGTGTCCAAAACGGTCGGTCCTAATTAAATGATGTTGTTTGCACTCTTTCTTTTCCTTTTATTAGTTAAAATAATTTGATGGCTACAATGTTTTCTAGCGGTTAGAGCAGAGGATGTCTCTGTCGCTGAGGCCATTCACGAGATTGTTGCCAACGGCTAAAACTTCCGAGAGATCACCTCTCACGTACCTACTACAAGTACGAAAGAGTGTTGCTATAAGTACGAGACCATCAATAAACAAAGTATTTTCTTCATGTTGTTGAGTTTTTCCTTTTATTATCTATTGGTCTTCAGAATGATCTGTGTTTGAAGTGCAGGCTAGACTCGAGATTTTAAGCAAATGTTGAATGAATAAACTAGGCACACTAAGAACACGAAGTTGCATATTAATTTGTTAGCTATATTCTCAGAATCTGAAACATTATATATTCTACATTATTAATTATTCAACATGCTTTCTCAGGCCATCATATTTCTCATGTTTTGTTGCGATCAACCGTTCAGCACCCTACTTAGTAGATTGCTCTTTAGGTTACATAGTAGTTAAATCTGGAATCAAATTTCAAATAAGGTCAACTTTTTATCAAATTATATAATTTTATCCTGCCAAGTAACAAATTTTATTTATCTTTTATAACAATTAGATTTATTATTAAGAAACTGTATTTTTATTTGGTTTAACCGGTTTAATTTTTTTGGTTCCTATTAAACCAGTTTAAACCATGATATAGGGATAACTAAGTTTAAAACTTTTAATTCAGGAAGAAACACATTTACAATTTTCAATTCATGAAAATCTGGAATGAAATCATAGTTTGGTAGAGATCTGATGCTATATGATAGTTATTGTGGAGAAATATATCGTGGAAGGTGAACCGAAATATTGTTTTTTAATATATGTAGTGTTGTGATATTTTAGGATCGGTTAATACTACATATATCTGAATATCTTGTTAGAAAATAATCAAATGATATAAATATATCTGGTTACAGTGTAACTTATCCGGTTATATTCTTCATCTAGATTTAACTCATCGGGATTTAGAATTATTGTATCCAGATTACATTTTTAATATCCGGCTAAGACATACATTAGGCTTGCGTTTTTGGACATTATTTTTTTGTTTTTTCTACTTAGTGACAGAGTTGTATTTTTCATCATCTTCTTCCATCTTCTTCCCAAATATGTTGTTGAGTTTAAGAAACAAAATTTCAGAGCAACCCTACCTTTGTTTCATTGATTTTCATGAGTTTCCTTTGCGTTTTTCTTAATATTTATGCTTAATACTCATAGATTTTACATGTTGCACTCAATTTTAAGCTTAAAGCCTCAAAATGTCATCCAAATCTAATATCAAACCAGATCTACTCTAAGGATCATCATGAAAGGAAGCTTCATCTTTCACTCTCAAACCTGCACGCTAAAAACATGAAAAAAAAAACTTAACGAATTGTTAAAATAATTCACTTTCTCACATGTTCTCTAGCTTTTCTCCATTTTTTTCGGTGAGAGACATATATTTACAAGCTTTACCTTTCGACATAATTCATATCCAAATTATTAAATATATTTGCTCCATGCTGTCCGCAGGTCTATCATTTAGCTCCAACGATAATTTCATCATTTTATCCTGCTCCGCTACTCGGTTTTGCAAATAATTATTACTGTGACATGCTTCTGCAATTACCATCCCACTTTTATATATTCACCTAAATAAGCCATTTATTTTTTGTAGATGTCTACAAAGAACTTTCTTGCATAAATCTACTCTCTTTCTTTCTTTTTTTTTTAATTTAATGTGTAAATACCTTTTCTAATACTATCATTGGTTATAAAAGATACATCTCAAACCGTTATGTAAAATGTGTACTGATCTTGGATTCTTATTGTGGATTAGGATGTGCCTTGGGAGGAGCAGGAACGAGTTAACAAGAATATGGACGAAGAAGAGGTAGCGAGTGCTTGTTCTATTCTCCCAATCTTCTTATCACTATATCACAAACCACTATGTAAAAACTTGATATTACTATTGCGTAACTGATCCTTAATTCTTGTTTTGAATAAGGCTGAGCCGGTGAGTGACGTAAGTATAGAGACTGATAAAGGAGAGAAGGAAAAGATTGAGGAAGATGGTGTGGATGAACTCTGTGCCCTGAAGGATGCAATAACTGAAGAAGAAGAAAAAGAAAAGAGTGAGGAAGGTGGTGTAGATGAGTTTTGTGCTCTGAAAGATGCACTAACTGACAGAGAAGAGAATGAGAAGAGTGAGGAAGATGGCGATGAGTATTGTGCTCTCAAGGATGCACTTGAGGAGGCAACGACATTATTCCAGAGTATAAGTAAATATCAACAGAAGTTGATGCTTCAGAAGCTGACAAACCTTGGAGCTCAAAGAAAAAAAGAGTTAGTTGATGAGTGGAAGGAATTACTTGACGAGGAGATGAAATTTATTGCCAAGAAACTGAGTTTATCCGCAAAGCTTGCTAGCATAGCAGATTCTTCTTTATTTCAAAGAAACAGTAATGATTCTTTTTGTTGATACTCAAGCCAATCTTTTTAGTTAGTGTATGTAGAAAAGGTTGTGGCTTGTATTTTTGTCCTCAGTTCTAAACAGGTGACTCTGTTATATGTTTCTGAAATGAATCTAAAACATTTTTTTGCCGGAAACCGGTTTATCCCGGTTATTGAAGATTAAAAATTTTAAGTTCTGTCCGGTTCGGTTTGGTTCGGTCTGTCATTGAGTGACTGTTAAAACTTAAAATCAACTCACTGGTAAACGAACTTTTTTTTTTTTAACTAGCCGCCGATCTCTCTCTCTCTCTGTGAAGTATCAATGGCACAGCTAAGAAGCTTACACGATGAGTTCGTGATCCTTGTCGTGGATAATAATCAACCTCAAGAAGAAGATGAGTCTTCATCTCCATGTCAAGTGATTTCAATCTCAGCTTCGGATATTTCATCATGGGATATGTCAGAGATACTCTGCTACAGAAGAGTCAAAGTTCAAGTTCATCGAACTAGGCATGTCTTGTTTCATACACTTCATATTGACAATCTCGTGTTTGTGTAGTAACAAGTTGAAATGATTCTTGGTTTTTTGTGTCTCTCTATGCCAGGCTCATTCAAGAATCTTCTTACTTCCATGGCCTTCTTAGCGGAAGCTTCAGGTAAAACTCTTATGTCTGCATGTTATGTTAATGTTTCTAGTTCTTTTGTTGTGTAGCTTGATTCAAGTTGGATTTGTAATAGTGAATCAGGTCGTGAACATATTTCTATAGAATGGAACCTAGAGACTTTCTTGATTCTTATGAGGTGTATGTATCATTGCGGCGTTGATGTTACATCCACTAGTTTCTTACCTCTTTTCGATGTAAGCTTCTTTTTTAATATTAGTCCTCTGCTCTCTTTTTTCTTTCTTTCTTTCTTCTGTTTAGGCTAATTGTGAATGGCCAATATAGGCTGCACTCTATTTTGGAGTGGAGAGGCTTCTATCTAAATGCAAGAGATGGCTTTCAGTGTTGACATCATCAAAGGCCCCTGCATCACAAATACTAGAATTGCCTGACCTTGTTCAGATGTGGAGTTTCGGTCTCGAGCGTGGTTAGAATCTCGAGTTTAACACTTTTGTAGTATTAAGTTAATTCCTCTGAATCATGCATGGTTCATTTGATGTGAATGTTTATGGTATCCTTCCTTCTAAGTACAAGTTATTTTAAGCTAGGCTCATTATGTTAGGGTATTGAAGTTATTATATCTCTAATACATGACTTTTGATTCTTACAGCTGTAGACTTTGTGCCAGATCTCTGTGCAGCCTATCTTGCAAAGAATCTCGTATGTACCTAAACTGTCAGTAAAGAGAACGTAAAGAGAACACAGTTTTGCTTTTGTTAGGTTGTTTATCATTTTTACATTAGCTGGTCTGAAGGATCTAAATTCTTCTTATAATGTAATCTTTGATATCTAATAAACGGATCCTATGTCTTGTGCAGATGTTGGTGAAATCTGATCTGTATTTTGGAAACGTTCCATATGAATTGTTGATGTGCTGCATAAAACATCCTCACCTGACTGTAGACAGGTAGGTTTTTGCCCGTTGTCTATATTATATCAATGCAAAACATACATTTAGATTCTCACATTTTTGACCAAACTATGACAGTGAGATGCATCTTGCTGATGCACTTCTTGTTTGGCTTGATGCCAACAAAAGACTGTTTGATTTATCAGAGACTAGTAAGGATAACATAGACAGCTTGATGGAACAGGTAATGTTTAGGTCTGTTAGCTATGCAGAGATGAAACTGAAAAATACAACAAAAACATGTATCAAATTTTCTAAGCATTTCATCTTTGTAGTCTCTGGTGTATTATATTGCAGGTCCGGTTTAGTCTTTTGCCGCTATGGTTTATTGCAGGTAATGTATGTAATAGATACTTGGGAATATAGCAGAAAGTTATGTAGTTAAATTTGTTACTATATTTCAGAAAGAAGCAAGTCTCATGGTTTCTCAAAGTTTGCTGATCACAGCATTGAACTGGTTACTAAACTAACGAAAATGTCATCCAAATGCTTGGTTGATAGTATAAGAGATGGACCCCCTGCTGATCTTAGAGTTCGGTTGACTCAATACACAGAGGTATCTATTCTTAAACAAAGTCTCTGTCTTATATGTTCATATACTATAGACACTGGATGTCGTTGATTCATTTGTACTAGTTGCTGACTCCTCAAAGGCTTTGTGTCCTGCCCATGGACTGTCCTGAGATTTTGAGGGCTATAAAAAATATAGTAAAGGTTTAAATACAAAAAGAATTATATGTAAACTTTTCCTAAATTTTTGGGAGAATGCTTCACCAGCCTCTGCCTAATGATGCCTTTGTTCTGTGAATCAGAAACTTGACTTCTCAGGATGCACGCAGTTAAATGAAGCCATTCTGCTACTCTCAGTACTTCCTGAAAAATATTTCACAAACCCCATGTGGAGAAAGAGTTTGAAAAGCTTCCTAAGTAACCCTGAAGACGAGGCAAGAAACCAAGAACAATCATCTCAGACAACTTTGCCAATCTCATCTTTTGAAACTGTGGAAGAGGTTGATATCTCCAAGTGTCAGAGGCTTGATTACAAAGTAACCATCAAGTGCATCTCTAAGTCATTCCCATCATTAAGAAAGCTGAGAGCTGCTTATCTCTTAAACATCAAGGTGTCCACAATGCTTGAACTTCTCCAGAGTTTTGGCAACCTTACTGAAGTTGATTTAACAGTTGATATCGTTCCTATAATACCATGTCAAGCATCGGTGTTTTACACAAGTCCAGGTTTAGCTCAGACTCCTCCCATCATCTCCTTAACATCTGGAAGTAACTCCTTTGATTCTGGCCAAGTTCATCGTTCTCTCTCGAGTATCAAAAGACTAACCCTGGAGGGTAGAAGTGATTTATATGGTTAGTCTTCTTCTTGGTGCTGTTAATAAATTAAAAGGTAGCTCAACTGTATGCTAAACTAGCTGATGCCTCGTTGTATCAGATAAGGATCTGCGAAGCATCTCTAGGTTATGTGGTTCATTATGTTACCTGAACATAAAAGGGTGTGCACTACTCTCAGATGCATGTATAGCATATGTTATACAGAGGCTTAAAAGTTTACACTCTCTCATAGTTTGTTACACCTCTTTCTCGGAGAACTCGGTTTTAGCACTATGTGCTGGTACTTCTGTCCCCAATTCATTAGCATCCAATCTTCAAATGCTGCACATGAGTAAATGCGAAGGTGTGTATCTTTTTCCCCTTTCAGCCTCTCTAAAATCTCATGGCTACCAACATAGATTTAGTGTTACATTTTCAGGAATCAGTGAGACATCGCTTCTAAACTTGATAACTCGGACAAAAAAACTGAAGAGTCTTTGCTTAAGGGATACAAAAGTTTCAGACAATGTTCTATGTGAATTCTCTGGCTCTTCCTTACAAGCACTTGATATTTCAAATACCACGGTTAGTCTTTTATTCATTAACACTTGTTATTTTACTTAGCATCATTCAAATAATGCATTAATGCCTGGAGCTTTCTTACAGATATCTAGTATGGTTCTTGCTCGTGTAATAAGCAAAAATCAAAATCTAAAAAGCCTTAAAGCCAGGGGATGTAAGAATCTGATACAATCAGAGACTGTGTTTAACTCTTTAAGCAAGGGGAGTGGACTAGAGGAGCTTGAGATTGGTTGGGATTTTACTTATTTCTCTCTTGTGTCCTTGAGACCTGTACTATCAACCCTACGAGCTATAAGTGTAGGTTTGGGTGCTTCCTTAGGTGAAGATGGTTTGACGCTTCTACCATCAGCTTGTCCTTTGCTAGAGTCTATAGTCCTTTACTTTCAGGTAGTTCTGATCCTTAATAGTTTGAAAGATAAGTGAGTGTTTGATTAATAACTGATGCCCCATGCAGGAAATATCTGACTCTGCCTTGATGAGTCTAGTGACATCATTGAAGCACTTAGAGGAGCTAGCTTTGTCTTATTGTTTCGGTGACATAACACTTCAAAGTTTTAAGTTCTCTATACCGAATCTGAGGAAACTAAGGCTTGAGAGGGTAACTCGTTGGATGACAAATGAAGATTTGTTTGTTCTCACGCAAAGCTGTCCGAACTTGACCGAGCTTACACTAGTGGGATGTTCACACTTAAACTCAGGTATATGTTTTCTTAGTAGGGAAACCAATCACTTAATTTTGTTGTTCACCTTTTGTTTTGATGTTTATTTATCAGATTCCCAACCAATCATCTCAGCTGGATGGCCTGGAATGATATCTCTTCATCTAGAGGTTTGTTAGTACCCTTTAAGCTTCAATAGTTATATAAGATAAGTTTTAAGTCATCTTCAAATCTTATTTCCATGTTAAACGGGAACCTTTTAGACATATGTTAACCATGTTTTGGGTGATAGGAATGTGGGAGAATAACAGAGAATGGTGTTACTTCTCTCTATGGCTGCGTTGCTCTTGAAGATCTTTTGCTTCGCCACAATGTGAGTCCTCTCTTTGACATGTCCACACTCTTTTTAGTGGTATGTTACATCTTTGATGTGTTGAGCTCTTTTCTGACGGTTTCTATATGTTAATTCAGGGCTCTGGGATACAGAAAACCTTCCTTCTTGATGCTGCTTTGAAGGTATATATTTTCAGACACTCCTTGTCTTTTTACATAAAGAAAGTTAGTCTGTTGTTGCTTAACTCATCTCAACAATCAGCAGTTTCCAATGCTTCGGCTCGTATCTCTGGACATGTGTGATGCAAAGGATGGCAACTTTGATGTCCCAGAGGTAAGTAATTACTAATAACAAAGAACACCTTTATGAAGTCCATGGCCGGTTCTAGTCACAACCGGATGAAATATTCACCTTAGTCCATATATTTTAAATAACTATTATAAATATCATGGCATTTTTAATGAAATTTAACCTAAAATGTTTATGGACTCTTAAATCTCAAATCCTATCATGCTGAAGTTTACACAGTGGCTAGAAAACATAATAAGAATACGTTATTTATAGCTTTAGGTTGAAAACATTAATATTCACATGGCAAGATTTGTTGATTTGTTTTCTTTTGGATTAGCAGGAGAAAGAAGAAGTTCGTTTCCTAAGCATAGTGAAGATCAGTAGATGCAAGTCTCAGAGATGCTCTCTGGGGAGAGAGTTAGCTCCAGTGCATAGAGAGACGCTTGTTATGTTTTGGAACGGCCAGAACTTCACTAATACTCTGCTCAAACAAAGACTTTAGTTACCACCACTCTACACTTTTTTATCTTGTTTATTTTTTATACTTAAATTCTTGAAGTTGAAAGATTGTTTTTTCGAGTTAAATAATTCAAGTGCGGTTTATCATTTGATTAGTCTTTCGTTGTAGTGTTTAGAATCTCTTATCCGATAGATGATGCACGATTAAAAGTTAAATGCTGGTTTAGAAATCACTAAAGAGTAGAGAGATTGGTCACTACAACGTTGATTTCTTGGCAATTATTACACGATCAAGATAATTGACTTTTATAGATTTTGTATTTGAAAGTCAACGTAGAAGTTATTATCAAGCCTGAGTTGTTTTTATCACTAGCATTCCACCAACGTCGTCCATACCTGTGTTTATTATTATTGAGACCGTATATTATTAATTTACGTATGCATACATGTAACGTGCAATGCAATTTTTGATAAGTATTGACAGGTCAAATCTGATGAATATGCCCTGTTTTCAAAGTTATGTAACCGTCCATATAAAACTTATGTATAAATTAATGACGCTCTAGTCACTTATAAGGGGGAGAAAGAATAATACTCCATCAACTTCGTCACAGGTGACGTGAATTATACATGAGCATGTGTGCATGTTTTATTACTCCCTCATTTCATAATAATATATAATATTTGGTTTATTGCACAGAGATTACATTTATATCTTATTAAAAATAGTTTTAAAGATAGAATTTTAAAATTATTTGACCGATAAAAAATATTATAAAATTTTATTGGTTGAACAGTTTACAAAGTTAAATTTAATTTTAATATATATTTTAAAATCTCAAAACATTTATATTTTAAAACAACATACACTTTTTAAAACATCATATAAAAAGAAATGGAGATAGTATTACTGAAGAAAAAGAAAAAGATAAGTTGGGTAATTTCATAACTGAAAAAAAATAATTGAGCTTTTAATGGTTACAATATTCAAAACCTATGGAACTCTACATTTTCGAAGACAAAACCAGACTATATATATTTAATTTCTTGGATCTCTACATTTTCAAAGACAAAACCAAACTATATATATTTGTTTTTTTAAACCCACTATAAATTGTTTCTGCAACCTTAAAAACGCAAAATCAACCACTAAACGAATTCATCATTGATTTATTTTTTGGATCAAACCAATTCATCATTGATAACTTTTACTTTTCTAAGAAATAGAAACTTAGACTGATTATACTTCTAGTGCTGATCTCCCAACAAGATCATATGCTTACCCACCTAAGGCTATTTCACTCTAGGAACTGTTATGAGTTACAATTTTGACTTGTATAAATTAGAAAAGAAATATCAAGCAATTAGAAACATATACTGAAAATGAAGTCTATTAAAAACTCTGTTAGCAGCTGTCGTGTGAATATTGTAAGAGTATAAGAGAGAACAAGTGGGTTTTATCTTCTTCTTTGGGTTTAAAGCATAAACTATAAATTATTTCTTCCAAAGTTGAGGCTGTGAATATTCCAAAACTGGTTAAACGTGTGGAACAAACAAAAAAAAAACTATCCAGCGAGATAGAAATTGAAACAAAAAGATTGATCATCATTTTGTTGAGTGTTGAGCACATGCATGTATGTTCTGCTGCAGATTTCTTAGTAAACAAATAATGAAAACATTTTGGGAACTCACTAAATCTTAAATGCTTTGAATTTGATTATTAACTACTACTGTAATTAATGATTGTGGCTATGAAAAAAAAAAAGATTGTGGCTATGATACCTTCATCATTATTATTGTAGTAACCCCAGAAAAAGATAAATTATTATTGTAGTGATAGATTGCATGGGGAATATCCAAATGAAGACTGTTGTCATGTGATGAAAATCCCTTACTTCGTGGGATGTGGTATCTCTTTGCCTTGTTTCTTGGACGTACAATTTTCTCGTCCAACACATGTGTGGTCACGTTCATTTTATTATTACCAAACAATAGATCCGTTTACATATCATATAGCCTTAATTTTTACTTCCTTCAGTTTGTCAATTACTACTATACTGTATTATTTACCACTCTCTTGTTATTTAAAGTTCACACTATGTGATTTCGTCTTTTTATATATTCTCTTTAGATATATTCAATTCCAACTTTTGCAACAAACGATAATAATCGCTCCAAATACTTACACGCAAAGATACTAACGAAATCAAGTTCATGATCCTCGAATGTCAAATACGGATCATTTCAAAGCTTGTAATCTTCAAAAGATATGCTCTGTCTGAGATTAGTGCACTGTATATGAAATCGTCACATGATGATGGTTGTCACTGATAATTTTGTCGCCGTAGTGTTGTGATCGCATAGTTTCCTATTATTATACATACATATATGTTTTCTTTTTGACAATGTAGTATCCATATATGTGTCTTATTATCCTTGCGAGTGTGTTGGTATTTTTACATATATATATATATATATATGTGTCTTATTATTGTGTTTGGGACAAACAATTTTTTATATATCAATTTCTAGTGATCAACCTTAACTAACTAGAAGAACACCATAGTCAAAATCCGAATACATAAGTAAAGAAAATTGTAACTTAACTATCTCGGTATCTATATTTTATCATAAGTCAGATCTAAAATTTAAAAGACCATTATTAGTTTCAATAAAAATTACATTTTAATATTTTATAATACATTCCACACACATATATCTCTTAAAATTTAGGGACTAAAACGAATATTTCATCAGATACCAGAACCAGCCTTGTTTATCATACTGGTTTACTAACTTGTATAAAAATAGATTCCTATGCATGAATGGTTTTATCGATCCAAACTTCCATAAAAGACAATGATGTAATCGGTCAAAAGTGGCGTTCGATAAATACATTGCGACCCAAAGTAAAAAATTCAAGGTGCGATGTTTTAAGCTTGACACCTCAATTCTATTCCTATTGAAGCAGGGTGAACGACGCATTTCAGGTCATGTTTTTGTCACTCATCAGCTAACAAATGCACTATCAGACAACATGTAATTAAATACGCTATATTAACGAGAAAGGGTGCTAACCAAAAAATATCAAACGTAATGTGGAAAACTATACAAGATTTGCCAAGTGCATCATGCGTCCAAGGAAGATGAACTTAGGTTACTCCTATCATTTTGAGGTGGTAAATAGGCCATAATAGTATATTTTAAAAAAAAATCTAAGCAAAATATTCTGATTTTTAAAACACTATTTGTAGTTGCATGCTATATAATTGTAGTTGAAGGAATAATTTATCATATTGTCATATTATACTAGCTAAAAGTTAAAATTAAACTGGTATCTCTTATTAATACCATATATTTTTATTTTATTTTTAAATGTTCCAACATTTTTTTTTTTGATAAAGGGCTTAATGTTCCAACATTTGTGAGGTGAATATTATCATTTTCTTGCTGTTTTGTGTGTCACTAATTGTCCCATATCACTATTTTTTCATTCGTACTATTTTGTGACATGATTGTTTTATGTTGACCTGTATAATCGTGGTAGCTAAACAATAAACATTGTTTGAAAAACTCCCTATAATGTCAAATGGTGTACGCTTGTTTTATTTGACTTTAGTTTATTTTTCAGCTTATTAATTCTGATTTATGACACAAGCACGTACGTACTTCACACTGATATTGCAAACACGTTCAATCCGTATATATTGACATATTGATTAAAGATCAGTGCAGAAATTAAACAGTTATCACCTAATCGTAAAGTTTTTGTAATCAATTATCACCGTCACCGATCACCATTGATGGAGAATGGAAAGAAATGTGGAAACATACATAATGAGATGTGATATGCCCGCAATGATAATGTTTATCACAAAGTCACAACCAGATTATGGTCGCGATCGCATAATTTGTAGTGTCGTTTACTCTATTTTGTTATTGTATTATAAATGAAGATTATGACATTCAAGATGAAAAATAATCTCGTACGATGCTTAAAAAGTTAAAAGTAACATCAAACGATTCCTCAAAACCATTTGACAACAAACACGTATATAATCTACACCGCAAAAGTCCACCCTTCACAGCTTTTACCATTATTTGAATTCTTTTTTGTTTGTTTGTAAGCCATTTTTTCTGCATAATCTTAATTGCAAATGTGGCAAGACTGATGGCAAAAAAAAAAAAAAAAAACTATTACATATTTTTTCTCCAAACTTTTCGTTATTCTTGTTATATTAATACAATCGAATTATAGATGATTGGTTGGCTTGTAAATGTAATAAATTACTATAAAGCTTATGTTGATTTTTTGAGATAGATGTATATATTAATAGACAAAAATATATATATGCTTATCATAATTTTTTTTGTTTGCTTTACAAACAATGCTCCTACTACACTTTTTAACTTTAAAAGCTAATTAAAAATCTAAAGATAACTTTTTATGTTGATAAATAAAACCAAAATTTAAAATATTTATTACAGCCCAATCAATCACCCTTAATGTTCGTTAGATTTTCTTATACTTCTTTACCAATTCATCAATTTCTCTAGATTTTACTAATGTTTAATGGAAATAATAAATACTCGAGCCGCAATTGGTTTCACTTTCAAATAATATTTTATAATATCTGAAATTTTATATGACCAACAACTATACTATTATTTTGTTACTAAATTCTCATCTATAAATTCAATCTTCCAAAAAAGAAAATGTTAAATAGAGAAAGTCCACAAAACTTCACAGTTCACCCGCCTCTTCTCTCAAAAGTTTCTCTCTCCGTTTTAATGCCGGACTGAGATTTCGGATCTCAACTAAACATACTCCTCCTCCTTCCTCGTATCTCAACAGTGTCGTCGATGTTAGGACAAGACGAGGATCTGCACGTCCGAACGATGAGCGGGAGAGGGAGTTTAGGCTCCACAAGTCACCGGAGTAGTTTACCCGGAGCTTCCAAAAGCTTCAGAGACGTCTTCGCTCCTCAGGCGACGGACGAGGTTTTCGGGAGTAGCAAACGGAGAGATGAGGATGACGTGGAGCTCCGGTGGGCGGCGATAGAGAGATTACCGACGTATGATAGGCTGAGGAAAGGGATGTTGCCGCAAGAAGCGACGGTCAACGGGAAGAATAGGCTTGAAGAAGTTGACTTAACGAATCTAGAACCTAAGGAGAAGAAACATCTCATGGAGATGATCTTTAAGTTCGTTGAAGAAGATAACGAGAAGTTTCTTCGTCGTTTGAGAGAGAGAACAGACAGGTTTTCTTAAAATTTTATTACACAACTACATAAACAACATTATTACAAATCTCTTTTGTCTGAAAATTTTGGAATCTTTTATTTATTTATTTTTTAATTGAAAAAACAGAGTGGGGATTGAAGTTCCAAAGATTGAAGTAAGGTATGAGAACATATCAGTGGAAGGAGATGTACGTAGTGCAAGCAGAGCTCTTCCTACTCTCTTCAACGTCACACTGAATACACTCGAGGTTCTTACTTTTATCTTGTTCGATGTTTTTGAGGCAAAAAAGATCTTAGAGTTTCAAGTAAAAAGTCAAAACCTAACTTTGCGGCTTGCTTCTTGGACATCAATGTTTCCTTTTATGGGATGAAAACCTTGCGGGTCCAATATTAGAATATTTCTTTTAAAAATATCATAACTTAAATTTATGAAACTAAAAAGGACTTTCGAAATAATATATTCATTTGATTGCCTACTTGCTTCTTTTCTTTCTTTTTTATTTTTGTGTTGGTTGATTTTGAAGTTTTTATTTTGTTAATAGAGTATTCTTGGAATGTTCCACCTCCTTCCATCTAAAAAGAGGAAGATTCAGATACTTAAAAATATCAGTGGCATTGTCAAACCATCAAGGTACTATAATGCAACATTGTTATTTGCTATATTATATAATTGATGAAATTTTAGAGGAAATAGATTAATGAGTAAAATTCTTGTTGAACATTCTCCAGGATGACCTTACTACTTGGTCCACCAAGTTCAGGGAAAACAACTTTGTTACAAGCTTTGGCTGGAAAGCTTGATGACACCCTCCAAGTTTGTTCTCTCTACTCTCATATATATATATATGAGTGTGCTTCTTGTGGTTTGAGTTGACATTGGAAGTGGTAAAACAGATGTCAGGGAAGATAACTTACTGTGGTCATGAGTTCCGAGAGTTTGTTCCTCAAAAGACATGTGCATACATTAGTCAACATGACCTTCACTTTGGAGAAATGACTGTAAGAGAGACACTGGATTTTTCTGGACGCTGTCTAGGTGTTGGGACACGGTACCAGCTGCTCACTGAGCTCTCAAGGAGGGAGAGAGAAGCTGGTATAAAGCCAGACCCTGAAATTGATGCATTCATGAAATCTATTGCTATATCAGGACAAGAAACTAGTTTGGTTACTGATTATGTACTTAAGGTACAATGTTTCTTGCATCTTCTTAGTACTAACAAAGTATTAAGTATTTTTGGGCTCATATTTGGTAAATGCTAACTTGACAGATACTTGGTCTTGACATTTGTGCTGACATACTCGTTGGTGATGTGATGAGACGAGGTGTTTCTGGTGGACAAAAGAAGCGTCTAACAACAGGTAAAAAAATCTTCGAAAGTATCTCCATGATTCATTACAATGTCCATAACTCTGATGACTCTATGTCTAAACTGAGCAGGAGAAATGTTGGTAGGACCAGCAACAGCTCTTTTCATGGATGAAATCTCAACAGGGTTGGATAGTTCCACAACCTTCCAAATCTGCAAGTTCATGAGGCAACTAGTTCATATCTCAGATGTTACAATGATCATCTCTCTTCTGCAACCTGCACCGGAGACATTCGAGCTTTTCGACGACATCATCCTGCTCTCAGAGGGCCACATTGTCTACCAGGGCCCAAGGGAGAATGTTCTTGAGTTCTTTGAGTACATGGGGTTCCAATGTCCTGAAAGGAAAGGTGTTGCAGACTTTCTACAAGAAGTTACCTCTAAGAAGGACCAAGAACAGTATTGGAACAGGAGAGATCAACCTTACAGCTATGTCTCAGTGGATGATTTCTCAAGCGGCTTCAAGTCTTTTCACACAGGACAAGAACTCGCTTCAGAGATCAGGACTCCTTATGACAAATCTAAAACCCATCCTGCTGCTTTAGTGACACAAAAGTATGGTATCTCAAACTGGGAGCTCTTCAAGGCATGCTTGGATAGAGAATGGCTTCTTATGAAACGAAACTCCTTTGTTTATGTGTTCAAGACCGTCCAGATTACAATCATGTCCTTGATCACCATGACGGTCTATCTCAGGACAGAGATGCATGTAGGCACGGTCCAAGATGGTCAAAAGTTTTATGGTGCTCTCTTTTTCAGCTTGATCAATGTAATGTTTAATGGTATGGCTGAACTAGCATTCACAGTGATGAGGCTCCCTGTTTTCTACAAGCAGAGGGACTTCTTGTTCTATCCTCCATGGGCTTTTGCCTTACCAGCTTGGCTTCTAAAGATTCCATTGTCTCTTATTGAGTCAGGAATATGGATTGTTCTTACATACTACACTGTAGGTTTTGCTCCTGCTGCTTCCAGGTACATTTGCTTGATTCAAATGCTAATGAATATCACTTTTTTTATAGTCTCTTGAACTAAACCAAACTTGTGTCCATTTTAGGTTTTTCCGACAGTTGCTTGCATACTTCTGTGTGAACCAGATGGCACTTTCCTTGTTTAGATTCCTTGGAGCTGTTGGAAGAACAGAAGTTGTCTCCAACTCTGTCGGAACCTTCACATTGCTCATTGTTTTTACTCTTGGAGGCTTCATTATTGCTAAAGGTAAGCAGATGAACTAAGTAAAAGATAATTTTTGGTTTCTTTCTATGAGATTGTTAAGTGAAACCATATACTTATATTCTTATTTACAGATGATATCCCACCATGGATGACTTGGGCTTATTACATATCCCCTATGATGTATGGACAAACTGCTATTGTTATGAATGAGTTTCTTGATGAGAGATGGGGAGCTGTAAGTTTTCACCCAAGTCCTCATTTTCTTGGCTTCTCTTTGCATATTTTGATGCAAAAGCCTGATGTTTTACATGTTACAGCCCAACACTGATACCCGCATAGACGCGAAAACTGTTGGAGAAGTTCTTCTGAAGAGCAGAGGCTTCTTTACAGAACCATACTGGTTTTGGATCTGTATTGTGGCGCTTCTTGGTTTCTCTTTGTTGTTCAATCTCTTTTACATCATAGCCTTGATGTATTTGAACCGTAAGTCCTCTTGTTTCCAAAAACAAAAATCGGATATTCCAATCATTTTTGTAGTTGACAAGATCTTGAATAATGTTTCTTTCCAGCTCTTGGTGACTCTAAAGCTACAGTTGTGGAAGAAGGGAAAGACAAACAGAAAAGGAACAGCCGTGGAACAGAAGGTGAACTCTTTTACTTCACACTAGAGTATGTGTCAAGGTATCTACATCATGTTTTCTGACTCTTGTGTGTAGCTGCAGATTCTCTTGTGGAACTAAGTAACCGTTCAAGTAATGGGCCAAAGAGAGGAATGGTTTTACCTTTCCAACCACTGTCTCTTGCATTTCAAAGTGTGAACTATTACGTAGACATGCCTGCAGTAAGTTCTCAGACAACTTTCTCTGTGTTAGACTTCACAAATTGAGTTTCATTCATTGTTTTTTTAAAAAACATTGCAGGAAATGAAGGCTCAAGGGATTGAAGGAGATCGTCTCCAGTTACTAAGAGATGTTGGTGGAGCTTTCAGGCCAGGCATATTGACTGCATTGGTCGGTGTGAGTGGTGCAGGTAAGACAACCTTAATGGATGTCTTAGCTGGAAGAAAAACAGGAGGATACGTGGAAGGGAGTATTAGCATATCTGGCTACACAAAGAACCAATCAACATTTGCTAGAGTCTCTGGTTACTGTGAACAGAATGATATCCATTCACCACATGTTACAGTTTATGAATCCCTCATCTACTCAGCCTGGCTTCGCCTCTCAGCAGATATAGATACCAAAACAAGAGAGGTAAGTAATTGCTAATCACAAAGTTTCATTGTTGTCTCATTATAAAATTGGTAACCTGTTTTGGCTATTGATAGATGTTTGTTGAAGAAGTGATGGAGTTGGTGGAGCTAAAACCACTTAGAAACTCTATAGTTGGACTCCCTGGAGTTGATGGTCTTTCAACAGAACAGAGGAAGAGGCTTACTATTGCAGTTGAATTGGTTGCTAACCCTTCTATAATCTTCATGGACGAGCCTACATCTGGTCTTGATGCAAGAGCTGCTGCTATTGTTATGCGTACTGTTAGAAACACTGTTGATACAGGAAGAACTGTTGTTTGTACCATTCACCAGCCTAGTATCGACATTTTTGAATCTTTTGATGAGGTTTGTTTGGACTATTACTGTTAGTCACATGGGAACTGTTGCAGAATGAAACTAATGTATCATCTTTGGTTTAATGCAGCTTCTGTTGATGAAACGTGGAGGTCAAGTTATATATGCTGGAAGTTTAGGACATCACTCACAAAAACTTGTTGAATACTTTGAGGTGAATCATTTTTCTTTTTTCTTCCCTTATATGAGTTTGATATCTATTGAAGTAACCAAACCAATGTTTAGAAAAAATCGTTAGGTGGTAGTTAGACCGATTTTAAAAACTTTGTTTTGCAGGCTGTTGAAGGGGTTCCAAAGATCAAGGATGGATACAATCCTGCAACATGGATGCTTGATGTCACTACTCCATCAATGGAGTCACAATTGAGTTTGGACTTTGCTCAATTATTCGCCAACTCTTCTCTTTATCGGTATGTTAAAGAAAAACGTTGCAGGAAATATTGTTTAAATAAAGAATGCGCAGTGGAAACAATGTCCAGTCCAGTGAAAGAACCTATGAAGGTAAAGTTACAAGCTTCCTCATTTACTTGATAAGATTAAACTTATCACTCACCTTTCCTGTGAGTCCTTGAAGAGTACGACAACAAATTAAATCCGTTGCTCCGAGTTTCACCGGAGAACGTCTTTGCGCTGCCGTGTACTTGGCCACTGCCATGATTCACAATCACAGAG
>CAKOAT010090933.1:15182-30347 GCA_932364175.1 Eruca vesicaria subsp. sativa | reverse complement strand
TCAAAATCAAAATCAAATCCAAAGAATCGATTACAGCTTAGTATAGAAGAGGATCATCTATTCCCGTTTACCTGAGTTTGCTTGATGCGAACAAGCAGATCCTTCTGCGCAGCGAACGCTTCGGCGACGATCTTCGTCACGTCGAGAACAGGTCCACCGATCTTCTCAGCCGCGGTGAGAATCCTACCTACGCATTGCGATATCAGATGTTCGTAAGCCAGAATCGATGGATCAGACGCCGCGACATTGTCTCCGGAAGAGAAATCTCCTCCGCGGGAAAGAATAGCTCCTCCTCCTCCTCCGCCGCTGATTGAGATTCCTTCGAGCTTCGTAACGGCAGCTTCGAGGCGCTTGATCAAACTCTCCTCCATTTTTCGGTTAGGAAGTTAGGGGAATGTGTTAGCACCAGATCTTGGTGAAGAGTGGATTTTAATTTATTTTGTTGCCTTTTGTATGATTGTTGTGTTTGTGTGGGTTTCATGATGATGGTGGTGGTAAAAGTCAGGAGAATGTGTGATGACACGTGGCGACTTTTTGGATGATTACCTGTATATCAGGTGGTGGAGTGGTCGTGGTTTGTCGGATCTCTCCATTGCGCTCGGATTTCTGTAGAACCAAAGTAATTTCGGTTCAGCTTTAAACCGGATACTACAAATTATCTTGTTCTATAATTTCTTCATCTGGCCAACCAAGGAAAACCAAAAGATAAGAAATGTAGTGCAACTTAACTTTGGTTCCCTATACTATACATATATGAACTTTTTTTTTTTTTTTTTGAGAAATACATATATGAACTTTGGTATTAATCTATGGGATATTTCAATTTAGAAAAAACGTGGAAACATCTATCAACCTGGTTGTGTAGCAACTAGTACTCTCAAGTAGTTTCCTTGTCTGGATTGTTCTGTGTTCCTATGATGAATAAGAGGAAATAAAAACATACGTACCTCAATCAACATGTTAAAAAATACGGCAGCTAACTGCATTAGATTAGCCAAATTACTATCTCAAGCATGTGAATGATTTTTTCCTTCCTTAGATAACAATTTTATATTACATTTTACATTAGGTCATCGACATTGGATGGTATTGGTAGGTTTCTTATGAATTAATAAAAAAGTAAATATTAAAAAAAAAAAGGAAAGAGAAGAGAAAAATCTCTCACCGAGGAGTTTTACCAAAAAGTTGGAAGAAATATATTATCATTTATGAGAGGCTCAATTTTTTTCACCATATTTTTAAGTTGATTATAAAAGCACCTTCATCTGAGTTATTAAGATGAAATTTTCTACAAAAAGTAAAATAATAAAAAAATAGGAAAGATAAATTGAAAAAAATTCTCAAACAATGAACTGCAGGAACCATATGTGTAATAGTAAATCCACGTGTTTATCAGTCAATGGTCGATTGTTGTTTTACAATTAAAATTGAAATTAAAATTACAAATATTTTATTAATTAAAACCTCAAATTAACATCTCCACACATGTACTTCATTTTTGTTATTAATAGTGATTTAGTAACTTGAAAGAATATCTCACACATATACTTCATTTTTGTTATTAAAAATTTTAAACAAAAAATGGTTTAATAAATATGAAATACATAAATAAAAAGATATCTAGAGTTATATCTTCATATTTGATATTCTCTTTCCACTTTTTTTCCTAAGTATGTTAATTTTCAGAATTATGTTGAGAAACTACCACTAATGGTAGCTTAAAAGTATTTCCAATGGTTAATATGTGTAAGATAATTTATTATCTAATTAATTTAAAATATTGAAAGGGAAAGAATCAATCACTAAATGACATGTGGTGAAGAGGTTCTACTTTTTTGGGAATTTACATTGGATATACATAGAAACAAATTTAATTAACTAAATATACATGACATTATTACATTTTTCATAATATCAGTAGTGCCCCTATTCTTACACTAAACCTAGTGTCGCTATTTTTACATTAATAACCGAAAGAATTTGCATCTTTTCATTTTCTGAAGTTTTCGACCAAAAACAAAAGCTTCTCCAGAACTAGATCCATTAATGGAAGAGTAAAGCTTTTCCTGAACAAAATTCATCAATAAGTAAGGCTGATTGTTCTTTCTTTTTTTTCTTATGCTTTTTGCTTTGCTTTTTATTTGAACCACTAAACACAAAATATTGAGTTTCTCTCTCTCTCTGAAACCATGACGACGTCGTTGCAATTCCCTGTGCGCAACCGTGATTTCCATTGACCAGTGAAAGAATATTCCTAGATAATATTCTACTTGTTGATCAAGTCATTTACGTTAGTATATTTCTCGTGTAATCTAGGAGATCTTTGTCGATAAATACTCTTGTACATGCTTTGTGAATGATAAGGAAATTCAAACACTTTCATGGTATTAGAGCTTACCAAACTCTGATTCTCTTTTCTTTATTTTTTTCTTTTCAGTTACGATAGATTGCTTGTCTACAACTCAAATCCCATGACAACTCGTGGTCAACTTGGGATAGTTAAGCCAAAGAAAATCTTCACTCTTCTCACTTCCTCACTCTCTAGAATCCCAACCACTCACCAAAAAGCCCTTGCTGATCCGAACTGGAACCCGGCAACAATGACTAAAGAATACGATGCTCAAATTAAGAATAAGACTTGGAGTCTTGTGCCTTGGCCTTATGGTGCTAACGTGATTAACTCTTTATGGCTGGATAAGCACAAATTTGATGCAGATGGAGTTCTTAAAGGTCATAAAGCTCGATTGGTGGCAAATGGAAAAACACAGGAGCGTGGTGTCGACTTTGACGAGACCTTTAGTCCAGTTGTGAAGCCAGCGACAATCAGAATGGTCCTTAATGTGGCGCTAAGCAGAGAATGGAACATCAGGCAATTAGACGTGCAAAATGCTTTCTTACATGGTAAAATCTCTGAGACCATATACATGTATCAGCCTCCAGGATTTGTGGACAAACACCATCCACAACATGTATGCAAGCTTGACAAAGCTCTCTATGGACTCAAACAATCACCACGTGCTTGGAATGCTCGCTTCAGTCAATTCCTCAAAAAGCTCGGTTTCACTTCAGCTAAATCAGACTCCTCGTTGTTTGTCTACAAGAAAGGGCTCCAACTTGCTTATCTTCTACTCTATGTAGATGATATTGTTCTCACCGGGTCATCTCCAACACTGATTGATACCATCGTTTCAAGCCTCAAACAAGAATTCCCAATGACGGACATGGGTAGTTTATCTCACTTTCTTGGATTAAAAGTTGAGTACAACACTGCAGGAATCCTTCTATCTCAGCAGCATTATGCATCAGAGATAATAAAGAGAGCTGGAATGGAAAACTGTAAGCCGTTGAAAACACCGGTGGATGTTAACTCAAAGCTATCAGCCAAGGAAGGTGACAAAGTTGATGATCCGAAACAATACAGAAGCTTGCCCGGAGCGCTGCAGTACTTAACATTTACGCGCCCTGACATCACATATGCGGTTCAGCAGATATGCTTATTCATGCATGACCCTCGTGTGTCTCATCTACACGCACTTAAGAGAATCATACGCTACATTCAGGGCACCACCTCTCACGGTCTGCAGCTTTTCAAGTCAAAGATCGATTCATTAACTGCATATTCTGATGCAGATTGGGCCGGCTGTCCAGATACAAGAAGATCAACGTCAGGGTATGCAGTCTATCTAGGAGAAAACCTGATATCTTGGTCTTCAAAAAGACAGCAGACAATCTCACGCAGCAGTGCAGAGGCTGAATACAGAGGTGTTGCAAACACAGTAGCTGAGACGTGTTGGCTACGAAACTTACTCCTAGAGCTTCACATACCGATACGCAAAGCCACTCTCATCTTCTGCGACAATGTCAGCTCAGTCTACCTGTCCAGCAACCCTGTCAAGCACCAACGAACAAAACATGTGGAGCTGGACCTCCACTTCGTACGAGAGAAAGTTGCCATTGGTGAGGTTAAAGTACTACATGTTCCATCAGAATTTCAGTACGCCGATATCTTCACCAAAGGCCTACCTACCTCACTCTTCAACTCATTCAGGACCAGCTTGAACGTTCGACAATCCCACGTCCAAACTGAGGGAGGGTGAAAGAATATTCCTAGATAATATTCTACTTGTTGATCAAGTCATTTACGTTAGTATATTTCTCCTGTAATCTAGGAGATCTTTGTCGATAAATACTCTTGTACATGCTTTGTGAATGATAAGGAAATTCAAACACTTTCAAAGATCCGACTTGACGCTCAGAGGTCCTCTCGTACTGTTTTCGTCGAAAGGAACATGCAACAATATGAAGGTAAAGCTATTCATGTTTGGTATGTATATTCATCCGGTTCATCAGATTTTTTTAATGTTCATCCCAGTATTTTTCTTTTGAAAATCAACTAGATTGACTTTGATTCATTGTTTTTTCTTAAATCTGTTACTTGATATCCAACCATCTTTTTTATAGAATTTTTGAGTTTTGGTTCTTGTTGATTATGCATCTTCATTTTTCTTTTTTTTTTATCTTCTTGTCTTTGTTTCATATTCATTTCGTATTTTTTTTCTGGATACAAAGCATTATTATTCAGAAAAGCATTGAACTAGGTTTGTTTTCTATAAGTTAGTTTGGTTTAACTTTTAACTAATTTGTTATCTTGTTTCTTCACATTTTACTTTGCAGATTTTAGAGATTATAATGGAACTAGAGAACAATCAATTCTCACTTGATCCATTAGAGAAGGACATTGGCGATCAAATTATTGGATTGTTGTAATAAGGAGGAAAGTTTGAGATGGTTATTGGCTTTTTTTTTCTGAGATGGTGAAAATGTATGAATATTATTATCAGGTTTCACAGTTAGTTAACATGATAATTCATCAGTTATCAACTAATGAGCTTTGTAATATCCGGATTAACTTTGTAATTAATATCCGGTCAAGATTCATATGTACGATTCCAATGGGAATAGTGCAGTGACTAGTAGTACTATGTACGATTACAATGGGAATGATGTTGTTGGTGTTGTGGATTCAGATACAGACACATCTACTGATGTTGATGTAGATAGAACAAGAGTGAATGAGAAATAGAAAAGAGGGGGAGAGAGTATCATATCTGGAAATTATATATCATATCCATCTCAACATATTTTTTACACAAAATGTAATTATTACCAATTTCATTTGAAGACAATACATTTGAAAATCTTGGTTAACAAAATGGTGTTGCTGGCTATTACAAATTTAATCCAAAACATCTATATAAAATCTAGTTATAAAACTCATACAAAATTTTGTTCAAGAAAAAAAAACCATGCATAAGCATTACTCTATTTTTTCTAATAATTCATTTCAACCCCATGATGTATTCCAACCTTATATTTTAAACTTTTGGAAGATATATTAAGTTCTTTTAAACTTGCTATTAAATTTAACTTGTAATAGTTGATTATTAATTTTACAAATTTACATATAGTATAATATAAACACACAAAATTGTATTAGAGTTTATGGTGTAAGGTTTAATGTTCAAAGTTTAGGATTTAGTTTTGGGGTTAAAGTTTAGAATTTAGGGTTTAGAGTTTATGATTTATAACTTATTGTTTAGAATTTATGGTTTAAGATTTAGGGTTTAGAGTTTTGGATTTAGATTTTAGGATTTAAGGTTTGGGTTTATGCTTTAAATTTTTTGGTTTATAATTTTGGACTTGGGGTTTAGAATATCAGAATATCGAGTTTTTGATCCAGGGTTTAACCATTCACTATAGAGGGTGAACCAAAATATTGATTTTTAATATATGTAGTGTTGTGATATTTTAGGATCGGTTAATACTACATATATCTGAATATCTTGTTAGAAAATAATCAAATGATAGAAATATATCTGGTTACAGTGTAACTTATCCGGTTATAGATTTAGCTCATCGGGATTTAGAATTATTGTATCCAGATTACATTTTTAATATCCAGCTAAGACATACATTAGGCTTGCGTTACTGGGCATTTTTTTTTCTCCTTAGTGACAGAGTTGTATTTTTCATCATCTTCTTCCATCTTCTTCCCAAATACGTTGTTGAGTTTAAGAAACAAAACTTCAGAGCAACCCTACCTTTGTTTCATTGATTTTCATGAGTTTCCTTTGCGTTTTCCTTAATATTTATGCTTAATACTCATAGATTTTACATGTAGCACTCAATTTTAAGCTTAAGGCCTCAAAATGTCATCCAAATCTAATAGCAAACCAGATCTACTGTAAGGATTATCATGAAAGGAAGCTTCACCTTTCACTCTCAAACCTGCACGCTAAAAACAGAAAAAAAAATCTAACGAATTGTTAAATAAATCACTTTCTCACATGTTCTCTAGATTTTCTCCATTTTTTCGGTGAGAGACATATATTTACAAGTTTTACATTCCGACATAAACAATATCTAAATTATTAAATATATTTGCTCTATGCTGTCCGCAGGCCTATCATTTAGCTCCAACGATCATTTCGTCATTTTACCTGCTCCGCTACTCGGTTTTGCAAATAATTATTATTGTGATATGCTTTTGCAATTACCATCCCACTTTTATATATTCACCTATATGAGCCATTTTTTTCCAGATGTCTACAAAGAACTTTCTGTCATAAATCTACTCTCTTTCTTCTTTTATTTTATTTTTTATTTTCTTTAATTGGTAAATACTTTTTCCAATACTACCATTGGGATTAGGGATGTTTAATCTGGATGTTGGTTTGATTTTTTTATTTTTTATTTTTTGGTATTTCGGTTTATAAAAATTATCTACCATATTAATACCATATTTACTTTGGTTTGGTTTGGTTTATATACTAGCAATTTTTGGTTTTATACACAAAACTATAACTATATTTATCTTTATGATACATTTGAGTTTATATGATTAGAAATCAAATTTATTAAAATATAATATATACTCTGTATTCTAATTTTAAAATAGAATATTTTGTATTTTTACTATTAAAAATTAAAAATATGAAAAATATTAACATCATAATATTCTTAAATAACTATATCACCACTAAAATATGTTTTATTTGATTTGATAAATGAGATATTTTAACTTAGAACAAATAAAAAATTAATAAAATAGTTCTATAAATAAGAATATCATATTAATACATAAACATGAATAATATTATTAATTTTATAATAAAATTTCATATTAGTATCTAACATATTTTAATTACTCGGTTTATTTGCTTTGATCAGTTTATATATTGAATCATATCCACATACTGTTGTTTCTTAAAATTAATATTTATTCGATTTATTTGATATTACTAAATTGAAACCACTTTCTTTATTTTTGTTTGGTTTTAATTAGTTCGGTTTTACCGGATTGAACACTGCTAATTTAGAATTGCCCTAAGCAATATATAACCGCACAATCCAAAATAAATATACCAAAGATTTTTAAACAAAACGTATGGGTAGCCCAAGACCAAGCTCATTTTCACCTCCATTCTCATGAAGATTCCTTTTTCTTCTCATATATCACTGGGTTGAAATTTTCTGAGATGGATTCAGATCGAACTCTATGTTTCCATATTCACCTGTTAAAAAAACTCATTGTTGTCTCCGTATATCTTCCATCACTTGGCCCATGCACATGATGCCACATTCTTCCACGTAATCATCAATGGCGACTTCTATCTGTTTTTTAGTTATATCAAACTCCACCCAACATAACCTTGTGAAAATGGTGATTAAACACAAACCATTACGCTTTCTTCTTTAAATCTCTCACTAAGTACAACGACAACGTGTATATATACGCACACAACCCCATCTTAAATCCTCACCAGAATAACCAGCAAAACTCACATTCTTTTTAGTAGAAATCTCCTATGGATGAAAACGCAAAGATCCGTAAGAACGTCAAGCTATACTATCATTACCTAATTACTAACTTCCCTAAGCTCTTACTTGTCCCTTTGATATCAGTTTTGCTCATGAACATCTCCCGGTTAAGCCTAAACCAGCTCTCGCTCCATCTCCACTACAATCTCCTCGCATTCATCTTCCTCGTCACCGTTCTCGGAACCACTCTCTTCTTCATGTCCCGACCAAGATCAGTTTACCTTCTTGACTACTCCTGCTACCTCCCACCATCAACTCTCAAATTAGACCACCAAAAGTTCATGAAACATTCCATAATAACGGGGACTTTCAACGAATCATCTCTCGAGTTTCAAAGCAAGATCCTGAAACGATCCGGTCTCGGCGACCAGACATACCTACCGGAGGCCGTCCACTCCATCCCTCCGCGTCCCACTATGGCCGCGGCGCGTGAGGAAGCGGAGCAGGTGATCTTCAGTACACTAGACAGTCTCTTCGAGAACACCAAAGTCAACCTTAAGGAGATAAGTGTTCTTGTAGTGAACTGCAGTTTGTTTAACCCTACACCTTCTTTATCGTCCATGATTGTGAACAAGTATAAGCTTAGAGAGAACGTGAAGAGCTTTAACTTAGGAGGAATGGGTTGTAGTGCTGGCGTCATAGCTATTGATCTAGCTAATGACATGTTAAAGATTTATAGAAACACTTTTGCTCTTGTGGTTAGCACGGAGAACATAACTCAGAACTGGTACTTTGGTAATAAGAAAGCGATGTTGATACCTAACTGCTTGTTTAGGCTTGGTGGGTCCGCGGTTCTGCTCTCTAACAAGAGTTGCGATCGTAAACGGTCCAAGTATAAGCTTGTTCACACGGTTAGGACTCATAAAGGATCTGATGAGAAAGCATTTAACTGCGTGTATCAAGAACAAGACGAGGCTTTGAAAACAGGTGTGTCCTTGTCTAAAGACCTAATGGCTATAGCTGGAGAAGCTCTTAAGACGAATATCACCACTTTAGGTCCTCTTGTTCTCCCCATGAGCGAGCAGATTCTATTTTTCGCAACTTTTGTTGCTAATAAACTGTTCAAAGCCAAGAAGAAGATGAGGCCTTACGTACCGGATTTCAAGCTTGCGTTTGATCATTTCTGTATACATGCTGGAGGTCGAGCTGTGATAGACGAGCTGGAGAAGAGTTTAAGGCTTTTGCCAAAGCATGTGGAAGCGTCGAGAATGACGTTGCATAGATTTGGTAACACTTCATCGAGTTCTATATGGTATGAGTTGGCTTATACGGAAGCCAAAGGAAGAATGAAGAAAGGGAACCGGGTTTGGCAGATTGCTTTTGGGAGTGGGTTTAAGTGTAACAGCGCAGTTTGGGTGGCTCTTCGTGATGTCGAGCCATCGGTTAACAATTCCTGGGAGCATTGCATCCATAGATATCCCGTTAAGGTCGATCTCTGAGTTCATAAGAACCAGTAAATTGGTCTATAAATATGGTTAGTTCTCCATGTACCAGAAGACTTACTCTTCTTTATATTTTTTTACCATTCAGTAAAAATTCAATGTATAAATGTATGTATATGTGTATAATGGTAGTAAGTAGCTGGTTAATTTACCAAGAATTTCTTGAAAACTAGATTCAACCATTGTACTGCAACAACTTTATTCTGAAATCAACCAAATCTTACATCGAAAGTTTAGATATAATATCTAGTATATTTAATGTCTTATTACTATGACATGTTTTGATAAAGAACCCAAAAACAAATCTACAAGAAATTTTCCACTTGAACTTAAAGTGAACAATATCAGAAGCATGATTGATTCGGAGTTCTTAAGGGAACCGAATTTGGCAGATTGCTTTTGGAAGTGGGTTTAAGTGTAACAGCGCAGTTTGGGTGGCTCTTGGCGATTTCGATCCATCGGTTAACAATCCTTGGGAACATTGCATCCATAGATATCCCGTTAAGGTTGATCTCTGAGTGCATAAGAACCGGTAGATTGGTCTGTAAATATGGTTAGTTTTCCATGTACCAGAAGACTTACTCTTCTTATACTCCCTCTGTTTCAGATTAAATGTCATTCTAGAGTAAAATTTGTGTTTCAAAATAAGTGTCGTTTTATAATTTCAATGCAAAATTTATTGATTTTAAAAGTCATTCTATTTTTTCATTGGTTGAAAAGTAGTTAGGTGTATAGGTAATTGAGTTTTTATTTTGCAAATATGTAAAATTAATTGTTTTCTTAATCTGTGTGCAAAAACCTAAAATGACAACTAAATTGAAACGGAGGAAGTATTATTTTACCATTCGGTAAAAAGTCATTGTAATGTATGTATATGTGTATAAAGGTAGTAAGTAGCTCGTTAATTTACCAAGAATTTCTTGAAAACTAGATTCAACCATTGCACTGCAATAACTTTGTTCTGAAATCAATCAAATCTTACATCGAAAGTTTAGACAAAGTAATATCTAGTATATTAGTGATGTCTAATTACTATGACATGTTTTTGTAGAAGAATTGGATTCACTCGACCAGTATGTAATCCGATTAACTCTCTAACTTTCTCGAGAATCTCTCGTGTGTTCACAGATCGCAACTCCACTCACTCACGAGAACACAAGAAGAAGAAAGCGTAAACAATATGACACAAACAAGTTTTAGAGTTCCCCATTTTTCCACAGAGTACATCTCTTTCAGGACGGTACCTAAAATTCAAAAGATCAAGTTCGAGAATACAACAATGGCGGAGGAAAGAAGAAAATGAAGATCAAGTTTGTTACGGAGGTTACACTCCTCTGCTGCTTCCTCTGTACAACCCTTTTTATACTGAATTGTATTTAGGCCTTTCATTTAATTACCGGCCCAATCTTATCTTGTTTCTCCTTTCCTGCTTGAACTTCAGGTAATGGGCCTCGTTCACGTATCCACTTACAGCCCAACAACACTTCGGTATGTTCTGAATGCTTACCAACTCAAAATATCCACCTTGGAAAGTAGACAGAACCCTAATCAGACAGAATTTCTCTGTTTCCGCCGAATGAACCCTAAGCCCACTTTTACCTTGCCGTCTTCCTGGGCCTTCTCCTATTCCGTCCTGGTCTTCCTTCAGGGTTCTTTTGTCCTCACTTCGAACCCCTCTTCTTTCACCCGTCTCTCTGACTTCCGAGAACTTAAACTAAATCCAACCGTCTTCTCAATTCCAAAGACGACTGTTTTCCACGGTAATCAGGCTTCAATGACGCCTAGCTTAGCCCTGCATCCCTCGAATTTCTCTCCAGGTGAAACCTTTGTTAACATATCGGCTGGATTTACCGACGTGTGTATCTTAATGACTTTGAGTCCTTCATATGCTATTAGCTCCCTTATGAAATTGTACTTAGTAGCTATATGCTTAATTTTCTCTCTTTACAAGAAGTTCTTAGCTAGGTAGATAGCACTTTGAGAGTCACAATGGACCACCACATCGTTGCTTAGCTTCATTTCCTTACAAATGCCTTTTAACCATAGCGCTTTGTTGATTGAATCTGATAGAGCCATATATTCTGCTTCCGTTGTTGACAGTTCTCTACCTTCTGCAGAGAAGACCTCCAGCTGACCGTGTTGCCTCCAACTGTGAAAACATATCCAGTGATGGACCTGCTTTTATCCAAGTCTGACGCATAATCCGAGTCGCAGTATCTTCTGATGTTGAAGTCACTTCCCCTTGAGAAATTTAAGTTGACTTCTAACGCTTCATTTATGTATTTCATAATCCACTTCACAGCTAAACAGTGTGCTTTTCCAGGTTTGCTCATGAATCTGCACACCAGCTCCACAACATAAGCCAAGTCAGGTTAAGACCCCACCATCGCGTACATCTGACTACCAACCACACTTAAGTACGGTATGTCTTCCATCTCTAATGCTTGTAGCTCCTCTTCTTCTTTTGTTAGACTCTATAGTTTAAAGTGTGAGCCTAGCGGTGTACTCACCGCTCTACATTCCTCCATCCCAAATGTCTTTAGAACTTTAGCTAGGTAATCATTCTAAGATAAGATCAATGGACCTTTTGATCTATTCATGTGTATGTCCGTTCCTAAGATCCTCTCGCAGCTCCGAGATCTTTCATCTCAAACTCCTTGCTTAGCTGACTCTTCAATTTATTAATCTTGCCTCCTTCCTTTGTTGCTATTAACATGTTGTCTACGAATAATCCAGCTTCGAACCTTTCATGTAAACACATGGATTGAACTTGCTTCTTCTGTATTTCTGCAAACATTTCATTGTAATCCACTCCCTCAATCTGAGTGTATCCTTTAGCTACTAATCTTCCTTTATACCTCGGTGGTTGATTCTCTCTCAGAATTCGCGGCTTGAGCTTGTAAATCCACTTACACCCAATGACCTGATGATCCCTAGGTCTTTCTGTGTAATCTCAAATGTGGTTCTTCTCAAGAGACTTCATCTCTTCATCTGACGCTTCTCTCCATAGTTTCCAGTCCTTGCTTTCCATAGCTTCTTGATTGCTTTCCGGTTTCCAGTCCTTGCTTTCAGTGCAATCTTCAAATTTTGATGGAGGTCTTATGGTTCTTCTAGCTCTGTCTCTCGCTAGAACATAGCTTCCAAGTTCCTCAGTTTGTCCTTCTACTTCTTCACTGTCTGATTCATCTTCTTTTGATCATGCTGAAGCTTCTCCAGTTTCTAATGGTTCTTGTTGAGTGACCTCTGAGGAAGCTCCACCTAATCTTGAGTCCACATCTTCGTACACATCTTTGGGATCACTTCTGAATGTTACCTTTTTTATGCTTTGCGTACTTGTGTCTTCATCTGCATGTTCTTTCTTGATGTCTTTGTACAGTTTCTCTTCTATGAAGACAACGTCTTTACTGACTATCAATTCATGTTCCTCAAGAAGCCAAATCTTGTAACTTTGTGTCCTTTATGCATACCCCTAAAAAATCCCTTTAGCCGCTCTGGAACTGGTCGTTTCTTTCATTTGGTGAACATAGGAAATGCAAACCAAACTCCGTAGATGACTCTGTACACTGGTTTGTGCCCTGACCACTTTTCCTCAGGGATCTCAAACCTGATTGATGGGTTAGGTGACCTGTTGATTATATAGATAACTGTGGAGGGTTCTTCTGCCCAGTAGCTTCCATCCAACCCTGACTCGCTTAGCATTCATCTAACCTTGTCCATTATCATCCTATTCATTCTTTCCGAGATGCCATTTTGTAGTGGCATATAGGGGAAAGTATTGTGCCTTCTTATCCCAACTTCCTTACAGAGTTGATCAAACTTCTGGTTACAGAAATCTAGTCTCTTGTCTGTTCTTAGGCTTTTAATCTTTCTTCTTGTTTGGTTTTGCACGAGAGCTTTCCACTCTGCAAAGCAACCAAATACTTCAGACTTAGTTTTAGGAAAATAAATCCAGACTTTTTAGAATAATCATCAGTAAAAGTTAAGAAGTCTTAAGCCCCTAATAAGCTCGACATCGTATTAGGTGACCCCCAGAGGTCAGAATGAATGTAATCTAGAACCTCCTTATTGGTACGTTTTTCTTTGGGAATTTTTTTATCTATGACCTTTTCCTATAGTGCATGCTTCACAGAACTCCAACTTGCCTACTTCTTCCTTTTTGAGATAACCCTTCCTAGCTATAGTCTCCATGGACCGTAGACTTATATGAGCCAATCTAGTATGCCACCTTTTGGTATGTTTAGTGCTCTCCGCCACTGAGTTTCCTTCTAGCCTTTTTACAATGCCCTATAGGTAGTAGAGTCCGTTGCAGTATTTTCCTTACAACACTTTCTTATCTTCTTTATAGAACTGAACCAAGTAGTTTTTCCCTTTGTAGCTGCAACCTGATTTTTCTAATTTACCATAAGAGATCAAGTTTCTTCCCATCTCTGGAATGTAGCGTACTTCATATAGGATCACTGTCGTTCCATCATAGTTGTCTATCGTAACATTTTCCATGCCTTGCATTGTGCAAGAAGAGTTATTTCCCATCATAACTTTGCTTCCTTCAAATTTGTCGAACTCTGTTAGATAATCCCTCTGAGGTGTGATGTGGAAAGTATATCCTGAGTCTAAGACCCACTCCTCGCTTGATATTACTAAGCTAGCCATTAGAGACACTGGTCCTGGTAGAGTCCTGGCAATGTTTGCTGAACTGCTTGTCATGCCAAAGTAGTTTGACTTCTTGCGCTCTAGGCAGTCTCTCTTCCAGTGGCTCTCACTTCCACAGATCCAACAAGCTTTGTCTTGTTTTTAATTTGCTGCTCCTCTAGAATTTGACCTGAACCTACTCTTTCCCTTGTTGTTCCATTGCTTGTTGTTTCCCTGGTCTTCTCTACTTGTAGACCTCCCTCTTGCTCGGTAGATAAGCCTTCTGATTGTTTTCTCCTTGTAGTTAACCCTTTCTATTTCAACTCAGCTTCCTTTGAGTATGCAGCGGTAATGACTTCATTTACTAGTTAGCGTATCTTTTCCAGTTTCATACTATAGGGTATGAACAAGTGGCTCGTAGGCTGTTTGGTAGTCCTGATAGAAGCTGAATGGCCTGATCTTTGTCTGATATTTCAATCTTGATACTCGCCAAATCGGCTACCAATTTTAGAAAGCCATAAAAGTTTTCCTCTAGTGGCTTATCTTCCTCCATACGGTAACTAGAGAATTTCTTTAGGTATATACTGTTAGGTAGTGACTTGGTATAATAGCCCCTCTCCAGCGCTATCCACATTCCCAAAGCCGTAGTCTCATTCATGATCTTTCGCAAGATTACATCACTGAGTCATATGCTTAGTAAGCTCCTGGCCGTTAGATTCTTCTCTGCTTTCTTTAGGTTCTTCTTAGTCTTTGAACCTTCTTCTTGTTTTTCTGTATCAACCTCCGATGGATCATCTTCACTAAGAGCTAGCCGATAACAATCCTTGAATTTCCAATTTAGCCATCATCTTGAACTTCCAAACCCGAAGTCTCCCTTTTCGTCGCATTTCTCAATCTCAAACTTCCTCGTGTAAGATCAATTCTTCGATTTGTTAGTTCCCTTGAATCTTGATACCTGCGGTTACAGAATTAGACTTCATTTGCCTTCGTTTATCTGGGATGATCAACATGTTTCCGTGTGATGACTTTTTCTTGAAGTAACTTCTTTGATAGAATTGGTAGGTTCTATACAATCACCGTGCCAAACTCTGAATTCTCCTTAGGCCTCTAATTAAGCTCTGATACCACTTGTAGAAGAATCCGATTCACTCGACCACTATGTAATCCGATTAACTCTCTAACTCTCTCATCTCTCTCGTGTGTTTATAGATCG
>CAKOAT010090933.1:3074-15082 GCA_932364175.1 Eruca vesicaria subsp. sativa | reverse complement strand
AATGGTGTAATTGCCAATTACAGAAAAAAAAAAAAAAAAAAAAGAAGATGAAGATCAAGTTTGTTACGGAGGTTAGACTCCTCTGCTTCTCTCCGTACAACCCCTTTTATACTGAATCGTATTTGGACCTTTCATCTAATCACCGGTCCAATCTTATCTTGTTTCTCTTCTCTTGGTTGAACTTCAGGTAGTGGGCCTCGTTCACGTATCCACTTGCAGCCCAACAAACACTTCGACATGTTTTGAATACTTACCAATTTACAGTTTTGATAAACCCAAATAAAATCTACAAGAAATTTTCCATTTGAATTTAAAATGAACAATATCATAATAGTCGATACTTGGTAATGAACTTGTTCTTGTGAACTCTGGATAGAGGTTAGGACCAAAGTTCTATTAGTTGGGGAATTGGACAAACATGGAAACGTTTTCTTAAAACAAACATAAGTGTACAATGTACATATTACATGTATTCCAAAAAGTTCACGATGAATTAACAGACACGTTTTATAGAATAGAGATATTGATATACTATTAGATAACTTCTTGGAATAAACCGGCCTCTTTGACACAATTAACAAGTCTTTTAGGATCTGATTGTAAAATAACATTCTTAAGATTAAACTTATTCCAGTGATCTTATCCAGACATTCTACACATTTGTTTACTGATATTCATGGTATAAACTTGAGGAAATACTCATTCCCGAGAAACACTGATCCCATAATTAGTCAGAGTCTATGTCGGTTTAGCCTATCATTGCTACGTACATAAATTCTCTTAAATTCAATACACATGCTTCATATTTAGGCCTATTTATTATTTCCAGCGCAATTTAAAAGTATAAACTAATAAGAATATTTTGGTCAAGAAGATCTTCTAATTAGAGACCGAAATCTAGAGATTATAAACAATGAACTTTTTGACAAAAAAAAAAAATAGACAATGAATTTATGACGTTAAGATACAATATTTCTATAGTTTTTTTGTTTTTAAATTGAAAAGCATTACTTTTATCGAAATAAATATAGTGTATAATATGTCTTTTTTTACTTTTTCATCACAATACTTTCCTATTTTTTGGCACCTTTCATCGGACTACTGATTTATTTCAATGTGTATGCATGCATGAGCATGAGTATACACATGTCTTTAAAAATGCATGTAAAGTGTAACGGACCACAAAAGAGGATCCATACAAATACATCTCATCACTTCCTACACTATTCTCCGACACACACACTGAGCGATGACGTCCGTTAACGCAAAGCTCCTTTACCATTACGTCATAACCAACTTTTTCAACCTTTGCTTCTTCCCTTTAACGGCGATCGTCGCCGGAAAAGCCTATCGGCTCACCATAGACGATCTTCACAACTTATACTATTCCTATCTCCAACACAACCTCATAACCATAGCTCCACTCTTTGCTTTCACCGTTTTCGGTTCGGTTCTCTACATCGTAACCCGGCCCAAACCGGTTTACCTCGTCGAGTACTCATGCTACCTTCCACCAACGCATTGTAGATCAAGTATCTCCAAGGTCATGGATATATTTTATGAAGTAAGAAAAGCTGATCCTCCTCGTAACGGGACGTGTGATGATTCATCGTGGCTTGAATTCTTGAGGAAGATTCAAGAACGTTCAGGTCTAGGAGATGAAACACACGGACCCGAGGGACTGCTTCAGGTCCCTCCCCGGAAGACTTTTGCGGCGGCGCGTGAAGAGACGGAGAAAGTAATCATCGGTGCGCTGGAAAATCTATTCAAGAACACCAAAGTTAACCCTAAAGATATAGGTATACTTGTGGTGAACTCAAGCATGTTTAATCCGACTCCTTCCCTCTCAGCGATGGTCGTTAATACTTTCAAGCTCAGAAGCAACGTGAGAAGCTTTAATCTCGGTGGCATGGGTTGTAGTGCTGGTGTTATAGCTATTGACCTGGCTAAGGACTTGTTGCATGTCCATAAAAACACGTATGCTCTTGTGGTGAGCACAGAGAATATAACGTATAACATTTATGCTGGTGATAATAGGTCCATGATGGTTTCAAACTGCTTGTTCCGTGTTGGTGGGGCCGCGATTTTGCTCTCCAACAAGCCTAGAGATCGTAGACGGTCCAAGTACGAGCTAGTTCACACGGTTCGAACGCATACCGGAGCTGACGACAAGTCTTTTCGTTGCGTGCAACAAGGAGACGATGAGAGCGGTAAAACCGGAGTGAGTTTGTCGAAGGATATAACCGATGTTGCTGGAAGAACGGTTAAGAAGAACATAGCAACGTTGGGTCCGTTGATTCTTCCTTTAAGCGAGAAACTTCTTTTTTTCGTTACCTTCATGGCCAAGAAACTTTTCAAAGATAAAGTTAAGCATTACTACGTCCCGGATTTCAAGCTTGCTATTGATCATTTTTGTATACATGCTGGAGGCAGAGCAGTGATCGATGTGCTAGAGAAGAATCTAGGCCTAGCACCGATCGATGTGGAGGCATCAAGATCAACGTTGCATAGATTTGGTAACACTTCTTCTAGCTCAATATGGTACGAATTAGCATACATAGAAGCAAAAGGAAGGATGAAGAAAGGTAATAAAGTTTGGCAGATTGCTCTAGGATCAGGGTTTAAGTGTAACAGTGCAGTTTGGATGGCTCTAAGCAATGTCAAGGCTTCCACAAATAGTCCTTGGGAACATTGCATCGACAGATATCCGGTTAATATTGATTCTGAATCAGTTAAGTCAGAGACTCGTGTCCAAAACGGTCGGTCCTAATTAAATGATGTTGTTTGCACTCTTTCTTTTCCTTTTATTAGTTAAAATAATTTGATGGCTACAATGTTTTCTCTTGTTTGTTATGAATAAAGAATGCAATGGTGTTCTAGTATTCGATTGTTGTACTATAATTTTGAATAATTTTGAGACATAAGAGAAGGGAAGCCCATTGAACTCAATTGATAGTTGAATAATCAGATATTAATCAGTGTCAGAGAATTGGAGCATTACCCGAGGAGCATACTTTCCGCAAAACAAAATTTGTCTAAAATATACTCCCTCTGTTTCAATATAAGTGTCACTCTACAGCTATGCACACGGATTAAGGAAACAATTAATTTTACATATTTCCTATATAAAAACACAATTACCCATACAACTAACCATATTTTAACCAATAGAAAAACAAATTACATAATAAAATTAATAAATTTTACATTGAAAACCGAAAACGACACTTATTTTGTAACACAAAAAATTCTCTACAATGACACTTAATATAAAACGGAGGGAAAATTTATGACTAAAACGCATATCCCCACTTTCGTGTATAATATAATATTTAGGTCAAAATGCAATACTCACATAAAATATAGAACTTCCTGTTCCTAAAAGATACACGGTTTAGAAAGAAAAAAAACTTGTTTCAGAAAAATATATTTTTACATTTTCAATGTATTATTTAATTGTAGACTTCAAGAAAGGTCATTTTATTTATTATTAACAACTATGGAAAATAATTAATTACAAAATAATGTATTATCAAAGAATTTAAAAAAAAAAAATATTTCACAAAAATACATTTTTATAAGATGGTTGTGTTTATTGAAATTCTATTGATTTATAACAATGATGGAAAATAATTAATTACAAAATAATGTATTATCAGTCACTATTTAATATGTTTGTCTAATTAATATTTATGAAAATTCTTAAATTTTACATCATTTTTAAATCGATGGAGTATTAGTTTTTGTAATAAATATGGTGAATATATATCTCCAATTCTCCAGTCCAACAAGTGTCGACATCTAGGTGCATACATGTTAAGTTGTTAACTAGGAGAAACATATATGGATGTATTTATGCGCATATTTACAACGGAAATGCGGAACCCACATATTAGACCAAGATTATCGGGGCTTCTAAGCCTCGTTTCTAACCCAATTTGAGCCCAAAAATAAATCAGAAAACACGAAAAATAGAGGAGACGTTGGCTAATTAAGAAGTTTTGGGCCGCATTTCTTAGCTCGACGTGTCACTCCGCGATAGGCTTCGTGAAACGGTAGAGGAAAGTAGAGTTTTGGTCTCCGTTTCATTCTTTTCGTCTCCCTCTTCTCTCTCGCGAGACAGGCGATTTCGTGACAGAAGAAATCGAGATCGAGGTCTGGTTTAATCCGAAGCTTCACCGCCGCATCAAATCTACACCAGGTTCGTTCTCTGACCTAATTTCTATTGTGTATTCTCTGGTATAATTTTCACCTATTTTGTTTGATGATTTTTTTGCATGCTTGGTGTTTGATCAAGGTTTGTCGAGTATCGGTCTCAATTTGGGCCCCGACTTCTATACTCGCTCAATCAACACAGGTATGTCTTCTTTCCCTGCCTTCCGTTTTCGATCTAGATGAATGACTTATATCTGTCTCTCTGTGTTTGATTGGTTTGTTTCTGAAGTATTTGTTCCATTGATGAATATTGTTCGTTCGATTAATTTTATATTCTGCGATTGATTGTTTGCTTGGTAAGTGACGGATTGTATGCGTGGTTTGTTTCTGAGTTAATGTAATTGAAACTTGTAGTTAAACTCTTCCTGATGAGTACTGGTGATACGAAGGCAAACTTGTAGTTAGTGTAGCTTTACTTTAGTTATACGAAGACAATGTTTTGGATTCCTCTTCCTGATGAGTACTGGTGATTATTAGTTAGAAACTTGTTGTTAAACTCTGTTCTAGTTAGTTTGGTTTTTAGTTAGAAGATGATCGATAAACATACTTTTAAAAACGTTGTAGTCATTGTTTGGTTTTTAGTTACAAGATGTTTGTAACCAATTGAAATTTAGTTACTTGATTACTTTTCGGTTGTAATAAGTTCTGATTAGACTTGAGTAGTTTATGGTTAGTTCTTTATGTTTGATAGTTATTACATCTTCCTTTTTCACCTATCAAACCCCCAACAAGCTTCTATAGTGTGTAGAAGGTGGTTAGGTATTTACGTTTTACACTTATTACAGCTTTCTTGTTCACCTATTAAACCCCACGAACCTTTCATTCAAGATTTCATTCAAGCTTTTATATCAATCTTTTCTCTCTTTTTTCTCTTTATCTCTTTTCTCGTTCTTCTAATCGAAATGGATTCAAGGAATACATTGAATCCATATTCTCAATCTCCTAGCTATGTCGGCCTTCTCCACAGCCAAAACTTTCGCTATGAGATGCCTCCTTTTAGTTCACAGCCTCCTACTCTAAACTTCGGAGCAGCCGAGATGCCTTCTTTTAGTTCACAGCCACCCAACCCTCCACCTGTGGAACCCAACCCTCCACCTGTTCGTGAAGACCCACCAGTTGCCACTAAAGAGAGGAGGAAATGGACTCCAGCTGATGATGAGGTCTTGATAAGTGCGTGGCTAAACACATCTAAAGATGTTATTATTGGTAATGATCAAAAATCAGGGACCTTTTGGAAAAGAGTAGCTGAGTGTTATGCTTCAAGTCCACATGCTCAAGAGAATGGTGGTCCAAGAGAGCATCTCCATTGTAAGCAGAGGTGGCACAAGATCAATGACTACACCAACAAATTCTGTGGTGCATATGCGGCAGCAGAGAGAAAGAATGGTTCTGGTCTGCACGACAATGATGTTCTCAAGGTGGCTCATGAAATTTTCTTTGCTGATCACAACTCGAAATTCAATCTCGAGCATGCTTGGTGTGTGTTAAGGTTTGAGCAAAAATGGCTCAGCCTTAACACTCCTAAACCAAGTGGTAGTTCAAAGCGCAAATCTGGAGAGGCATGTTCACAAACTTCAAGCACCACGGTTGGTGATCATGACGTCCGTCCTGAAGGTATCAAGGCTGCAAAAGCTAGAAGGAATAATGGGCAAGGAAAGTCTCTTGCTGAGTATACCACGGCTTGGGAATTGAAGAAAGAAAGTCTTATGATGCAAGAGAAACTTTCAAAGCTTGCTATTCTAGACACACTCCTAGCAAAGAAAGAACCACTAACTGATGCTGAGGAAGTTGTCAAGAATAAGCTACTTGCCATTGTCTGAAAATGTCTTTAAATTTATGTATCTCTGGTTGTTGCTTCCTGGTTGTTGCTTTCTAAATTACATGTTCTCTGTTCCGTACTTTTAAATTAATGCATTTCTGTATTTCCGGTTTGAGCTTTATATTTATGAAAAAATGTCGTTTCAATTTGTCTCTTTTTGTGCTTTATTTTTCTGCTTTATTTTTGACATTATCACATTTAATTAGACAACTTGCTCACATTGGTGTAACATTTTTGGCAGGTTAATTCTAAATGGGTCGATATAGCTACAGCCAGCCTTCAGACTCAGAGGTGTATGGTGGTGATGACAGTGGGTACAGCGAGACTGAACAGCTTATTCGTCGGGACCAAGCTGAGTTGAGCTTCAACAACGGTGACACGGCTCGGTACCCTCCGCAACCGGAGGTCGAGTTTGGTTTCCCTCAGGCTTGTTACTGTGGTGGTCAGCCTCTTGTTATCATGAGAGCATGCATCATACTCCATAATATGATTGTCGAAGATGAACGATCTTCGTACACTCAGTATGACGTTTTTGAATTTCAAGAAAGCGAAGATGTGGGTACGTTTTCCGTCAATATGCCTTCAAATCTCGGAAATACAATTGATCGTCGAACCAGCGTTCGGAATAGACAAGCCCATGAACAATTAAAAAACGATTTGATTGAAAATATATGGGATAAATTTGGACATCTTCCAAATAACATATGATTTCTAAGTTTCTATGATTTCAATAAAATGTGTGTTTGCTTTTATTTATGAAGTTTGTATGCTTTTATTTATGAAGTTTGTATGTTTTTTTAGAAATATGGAATGTAATATAATGTTTTGTAATTTTCTATTAAATGAATAAATTTGTTTCTCTTATTATTATTAAATTTAAATTGTTATATGTTTTCTTCTCAACACCATTTTATATGCTAATTATTAAAAAAAAAATATTAAATCTAAGAACCAAGCAAATGTCCCACCAATAATCTTCATTTTTAGTGAAGTCTCTTAACAATGTCTCTTAAGTTAAAAATAACAATAAACAATCCTAAGAACCTTGGGAAAAGTCCCATTGATAATGTTGGTCTTAGGTGTTTAGCACTACTTTGAAAGTGTGTGCATGTATAGAGAATGATAGGGACACATACTGCATCTTCTATGGACTTGGTCTACATTCATCACATCAGAAAGCAACGACCATTAATTCTTCATTTCAAACAATCTCATACGCTCTCCCCTTTCCTTGCCTACTAGCTCTATATGACGAAGTGCATATAGTCAAAGGGTTAAATATCCACTTATATATGGTATTTCCACCAGTGTCTAAACTTAGTAAGCCGCGCTTCCACACGTTATAAGGTTGGCTATAGATCATGTTATCAATCTAACTGATGACAAAAAAAAAAAACTCTTTATCTGTGCTTACCAAGCTTAATTATTAACAGAAAGAGATTTTTTATTTTAGACCCGAGAAGATTTCATGGCTTATATCAATCATATAAAAGGTTAATTATTCCCATAAATTGAATAGAAAGTAGGAAAATTAGAAATATTTGACAGAAATTAAAACAATTGCCATGCTTTGTTTCTGAAATGTCTTTTTCTTCGAACTGTTTGTTGACAGATTATCGGTGAAAGTGACCAGCTAAAGTTAACTTGTGAGCAATTCATGTGATGGGCCTTGCAATTGCAAGCTACATGCATAGAGAGAGAGCATGGCGATCACGTGGCAAGTCTCTCTTTCACCGTCTCAGTATTAGACAATCACAATACAGTAAGCCAATGGAGGATGGCTATCAGATGCATGAGAGATCTGAATAACAAAGATTCAGAGAACCTCTTGTCCCAATACATTCATGTGAACAGTGCTACCTAAACAGTCTAATGTAACAACTCGCAATCTTTTGTCACCATCAAAATAAAGCTCAAGGAATTAAATAGCATATTCCTTTCATTGTGTTATACAACGGCACAACCACTCCCACGTGATGGCCACGTCCATCTATGGATTAAAGAAACTTTGAGACCTTCCAGCTCGTAAAGAGTATTTTTCCCACTCTTGAGTTTTTGTTGCATCACTTTTAGTAATTTCTCATTTCTCCAACTAGGAATGGCCGTCGGACACCCGCGTTTTTGGTTTAGGGGTCTATTACCTATTCAGATATTTATTTTATTATTTTTGTATATCAGGTTAGGTTCGGTTTGGTAAGTCTGGTTTGGTATGTTTCGGGCTTGAATATGTTTGGACATAATTGAGATATCTAATTTTTTATTAAATATTAAAAATAAATATGATGTTCATAATCTTCATTTTTTTCATCTAAACTTATATTTATACGAACAAAAATTAGGTTCACCTCCTAAGATAACCTTTAAATTCACATCTCATTGTAGAACCAATCAACATATCACATAGATAATTAATTAAAAATATTAAATTTATTTAAAAATAATTAAAAAGCTAGGTTGCACGGAATTTTTTTCGGACGACCGCTTCCCGCTTTGGAACCGGAATTGGAATCGGAACCTTGTGAAAACTTACGGAGTCTCGCTTCCTAAACGCTTCTAAAATAATCTAATTAAAACACGTTAGAAGCTTATGATTCCAATTTGAAATCAGCTTCCGTTTTGAAAAGCACGATGTTGTAAACTAATAAAAATTAAAAAATCATACTTTATATAAAATCTAAAATTTTATAATATTGAAATGAAAAAAATAAAAATATGCAAATACGAAAACTGATACTATTAAATATCACACACTATGTTTTTATTAAATATCACACACTATTCAAATAGATTATGTCACTTATTTATAAAATATTAAAAATAATTAATTTGACAATATTTTTATAAAATTATTTGTTTGTATTTTCACAATTACAATATGAAATAATTTTTAATTATTGAAAATGAATAAATGCTTTATTTTTAATTAGAATCATATAATTTTAGCTATAACTTTTATTAAGTGCTTATATATATATATATATATTAATAATTCGATGTACGCTTCCAACTTGCTTCCGCTTCCTAAATTTTTTTAAAAACCCGTTTTTGCGCTTCTATACGGTTCCGCTTCCACGCATCTGCTTAAGTTTCCATGTAACATAGCTAAAAAGTAAGAATAATGTCAATTGACGATGCTGACACCACTAACCAAACTGTAAACCCTAAATCTTAAATTCTAAACCTTAAACCCAAATCCTAAACTTCAACTCAAATCCTAAACCCTGAATCCAATTTTTATACCCTAGGTTTTAGAGTTTGAGTTTAGGGTTTAGGATTTAAGGTTTAGGGTTTAAGGTTTAAATTTTAGGGTTTACGGTTTAGCTAGCAGCGTCAACATCGTTAAAATTGGCGTTATTCTTATTTTTTAGTTATTTTAAAATAAATTTAATATTTTTTAATTAATTATCTTTCTAGCATTTTGATTGGTTTTAGAAAAAGAGGTGAATTCAAAAGTTCACCCTAGGGAATGAACCTAAGTTTTGTTCTATTTATACCCGAACAACCGTAAATATTGGAAATAAACAAAATTCAAACAACCAAAACTCAACAAAAGACACAAAATGTTTAGGTTTAAGAAAAAACTAAATTCTTAACCCGCGCTTAGCGCGGATATTTTAAAAGATTATTTGAATAAAATTAATATTTTGAATGGTTGTTTTACAAAGTTTTTAAATTAGATGTTAAAATGCTTTTTATTTTTGATCTATTAACATGTCTACTTATCTGAGTCTGGGTTTTTGTCAAGTTTACGAATTTTAACATCATCTATTTTTAATATTTGGTTTCTCAACAAAGAAGTTGTATAACATTTTTTCCAAAATACTCTTATTGTCTATTTAATCATTTAAACTCATAACATACATGGTTCAACTTTACAGTTTACTCATTTTGTCGTAATAATGTAAAGAGTGTGAGTTTCAGATATGGCTCAACTATTCTAATTAGAATAGTAATCAAGATTGAGTTCATAGTTTAAAAGAGCGAGCTTAAAATTGGCCAATAATATGAGTTAACAATGTGCAATAATATATTGGAGAATGTTTTTATAAGTTGCAATTTTTTATCCAAAAATATTTTCAAAATATTTGGTTAAAAGAATACATTATCGTAACTAAACAAAATATTCAAATTTGGAACTGAGTTTCATAAATTTACATGGAGAATGTTTTTATAAGTTGGAATTTTTTATCCAAAAAATATTTTCAAAATTTTGATTGATTTTATTGTTTAGATTTACTATAGAGAATGTCTTGTTACTTTTTTGTCAACTTAGAATTTCTTGTTACTAAATCTACTCGTGATATCCTATTTTGAAAACGATTTCGATTAATGGAAATATATTTTTAAAAATAAAATTGGTATAGAATATATTAGTAAATAAATGACATTTCACATTATAAACAAAGATCTATACAACCTATGAAATATATAATAGCATATCACATTTATATTATTAAAACTGAAGTACATTTTCATATTGTTTGGAAATAAGAATAACATGATAAATGAGAATTGTTTGGAAACATAGTTTTTTTAGTTGAAATATAACAATGAGATCTAAACTAAGTTTCTAAATAAATAGATAAGATAATTCATAATATATATTGTATAACAGAATTATAGGGGATGTTATAATTAGTTTTAGTGAGATGTGAATAAGTCCAAATTTAAGTGACAACATTTTTAAGTAGATAAAAAATAGGACTCTAAATTAATAGTATTGATATGTTTTAGGACAACATTTTATACAACAGCGGATATAGGATACTACCCTTTTGGGGTTCAAATATCCAACTTCTCATACTTGATATCAGTTTGAATATTTTTATATACTGGATAATGTTTGAGTTTGAAATTATTTTTTGGATGGGATTCGGGTAACGATATCATTCCAGCCCTATCTCCAACCATCAAATCTCTAAGCTGAATATCTACTACTACAATTTTCTAAAACTTCCAGATATTTACCTGGCCCCACTTATCTGATGCGATGAAGTTGGACTAAGTACAGAGCAGATGCTACTTTTTCTCTTTTGTTATAAATATCACTGCCTCCTCTACCCTCACCTTTACTCTGTTTCTTTAACACTGCAACCGGTAAGAAGAAGATGATGATGATGATGAATGGAACTACAGAAACTGAGATTTTACTCCACTGTACGGACATGTCGGAGTTTTGAGCGCGAAAGGGCTCACCTCAAATACCATAACCATCCCGGCTTCGATTGCACTATGCCTGGCTTCTTCTCCAATTCTTTGTCGATTAACGGCAGCGAGATTGACAACTTTCTTGCAAGGACGGAGACAGTTGAGAGACTCTCAAGCTCTGCGACGTTTGAGTCTGGAAATTTGAAGAAAAGGAGGTTTGATAGCTTCTTTATAGAGACTAAGGTTCGTAATGTAGCTCTGTTAAAAACAAAAACAAAAAACAGATCGTACTTTGAGATTCACTTATCTGTTTTTGGGGTTTGGGTTTGTAATGAGAAGACGATGATAATGAACAGAAGAGTAGTACAAGAAGAAGAAGAGAAGTCAATAGTAAAAGATCAAAACAAAGAGAGCAATAAAAACAGGGAAAATTGCCAAATATGACTCAAAACTTGATTTGAAATGCAAAAGTAAACCCAAACTTGAATAAAATGCAAAAGTAACTTAAAAGGCTGTTGAAATTACAACCAATCCCTTGTGAACAAACAAAAAATATTTTTTTTTTACGTTTCTAGCCCTCGCAAGTCGTCTGGGACACTTTTTCTTAAAAATAATTTAAAAATTGTATAATAAATATTTTGATAAATGAAAAATTGGAATTATGTAATTAACATATGTCTTAAGAGATATAAATTAATATATAACAAAAGTCAGTTGTTTTCAGCATAGATGAGTGAAAGTAGTGAGTCATGATATTCTTTAGTTTAGGTTTCACCAACATATGTTGTAGTATTGTATGTGTTTCTTAGGGTTAGATTTTCGAAAG